>PVKU01016501.1:0-14419 GCA_004027475.1 Anoura caudifer | reverse complement strand
CAGCAGCAGAACATATTCATGTTGGACAGCGGTCGCCAGAAAATACGGACCCAACAGCAGGAAACAAAGATGCCCAGTAGTGATCAAAATAGTCTTGGCATGATGCTCAGAACACCAGGTGTAGGTGACACTGCACAGAAACAGAGGGACCCACAAAGTTTGTTGTGGATGTCCAGGCTGATGACCAACACAGTCCAAAAGAGACATGGCACATTTATCACACACTTAATTTAAATATCTGGGAAGAGCTGTAAAATCCTTTCAGCAAGGTAAGCATGCTCTGATAGAGCCAGGAAAGGAGACTGGCTCAGGGATTTTATTCTGTCCAGGTGTGCGGGACGGGAATGTGTTCACAGGGCCTTGTGTGGTTTCAGTGACCCAATGACATTGAAAGAGGAGGCCCAGGCTTTCTTATTAGATGTCCCATGTTGGGCAGATGGGGAAGAGGCAGGAATGAGACTTCATTTGACAGCAGATGAATAAAATGGAATATAAAGAATGACTTCCTATTTCACTTAACAACCATAAGGATGGGAAAAATTGGATAAAGATCACTGTGTGAATAACAACCATGCATACAGAAAATGAAAAGAATAATCATGAGAAAGCAATTGATGTTAATGACGATGATGGTGATGATGATAATGCTGATTATGGTGAGGGTTATGATGGTTACTGTGATGATAATGGTGATGAAGGTAATGGTTATGATGATGATGCTGATGATGATGACAACCTTGAATTTAGTCAGGTGGCTTGGTTCAGTGAAACAATGTCTGTTCAGACACCCCATCACCAGGGCTCTTCCAGTCAAAGGTGCCCTCTCTTCTCTGTACATGTGAGAAGCTTTACAATTGGAGCCCCAGTGAATTATATGGCTTGGGTTAGTCTTGGTGTTACCAGTTGAGTAATGGCCTGACAGTTTTCTAACTCCTACTCACATGGACCTGTGACATTGTTACCAAATATAACAGACACTGTGAGAATGTGACTATGAGTAATGAGGAATGCCTTTTCCACTTGTTTCCAATAACATGTTCCTTGTTTCTCTTGATCTTGTCCTGCACAATCTTTAATATTTCTATTTCTACTAAATGCCTGTATTCTAAGATGATATAATCTCTCTATCGTGTCTTACACTTCCTTTTGTATTCTCACTTTAAATTCTTTAAACCCATGTGTCTACTAAACTGTGTTCATGAAAATAAGGCATAGTTATGTTTGTGACTCAAACTAAGTCCAGCATCACCCCCTTACCCAGTTCCAATGAGTCTGTTTTAGTCCCTACGTCTGCTATAACCAATGTACATGGAAAATGGAGGCTGAGTACTTTCTGTGGAGATCACTGGGGAATAAACACCCAATAAAAGATCCATTAAAATATTGATACATTAGACCTGGTTAAAATTAAAGAAATTTGCTCCAACAAAGATCCATTAAGTCAATAAACAGAGAGATGAGAACATGAAGTCTAGGTCTCCAAATCACATATCTGAAGGAAGATGGTGTTTATTATATATTAACAACATTATATGTTGTGTGGAACATCCAGGCACCCACTGGCTACAGTGATTATCCCATGTAGCAGGGCTGAGAAAGCCTGGGGGTGAGGCTTTCCATCAGGGTAAAAGACCCCTTTCCTGTGAGCAAATCTACTAGGAATTCTCTTCATTTCCCTCCCTCTGAACCACAACATCACTGAGAACACTGGACTGAGAAAACAGGTCATTAATCCACTGCAACAATAATTTAAACAAATGTAGAAATTTGAGTTGCAAAAATACATAATCACTTTTTTTCATTTCTATCTAGCCTTTTATTCCTAAAAATTATGATTATTTCTGATGTGATAAGTTTGGAGTCTTGGCAATGTGCCATGGGCTTGTGTGAGGGAAGAGTTTGAACAGAAAGCTTAGACACATTCTCGAAACTTCCAACATCAAGAATTCAGGGTGCCTGTCCTGGCTGTTGTGGCTCAGTGCATTGAGCTCCAGACTGTGAACCAAAGGGCCGCTGGTTCAATTCCCAGTCAGGGCAATGCCTGTGTTGTGGGCTGAGGGTGCATGAGAGGCAACCACACATTGATGTTTCTCTCCCTCTCTCCTTACCTTCCCTTCTGTCTAAAAATAAATACATAAAACCTTTAAAAAAAGAATTCAGGGTGTCCTACCTGTCTATGCTTGGTATGGAATTAACCTGAATCAAGATGGCATCATACATTAAGAAAAAAATACATTGAGAATGACTATGCTTTATTTCTGAATTTTTCTGCCAAGGTAGATGTTATTTGTATGGAGGTTTAATATAAAAATTTGGTAATTATGGACATAATAAAGTGTTGTGATTCAGACACTGTCCATATGAATGGCAATCCTTTTTATTTTTTTAATTTTATTTTAATTGTTCTTGTACAGTTTTCTGTCTTCTACCCCCAGCCCAGCCCACTGACCCAGCCCTCCCCAGCTCCCTCCCATTTCCACCCCTGCCAGTTTTTGTCCATGTGTCTTTTATACTTGTTGCTCTAAACCCTTCCCCTTTTTCCCTTGAAATTCCTTCCCCTCTCCTCTCTGGTGACTGTCAGCCTGTTCTCAATTTCAGTGTCTTTGGTTATATTATACTTGTTTGTTTGTTCTGTTGATTAGGTTCCTGTTAAAGATGAGATCATATGGTATTTGTCTTTCACCTCCTGGCTTATTTCACTTAGCATAATGCTCTCCAGTTCCATCCATGCGGTCGTGAAGGGTAGGCGCTCCTTCTTTCTTTCTGCTGCATAGAATTCCATTGCGTAAATGTACCATAGTTTTTTGATCCATCCATTTACTGATGGGTACCAGGTTGCTTCCAACACTTGGCTATTGTAAATGGTGCTGCTATGAACATTGGGGTGCATAGGTTCTTTTGGATTGGTGTTTCAGGGCTCCTAGGATATAGTCCTAGCAGTGGAATTGCTGGGCCAAAAGGTAGGTCCATTTTTAGTTTTCTTAGAAAATTCCATACTGCTTTCCATAGTGGTTGTACCAGTCTGTAATCCCACCAACAGGGCACTAGGGTCCCCTTTTCTTCACAACCTCTCCAACACTTGTTGTTTGTTGCTTTGTTTATGATGGCCATTCTGGCTGGTGTGAGGGGTATCTCATTGTGGTTTTAATTTGCATCTCTCTGATAGCTAGCTATATTGAGCATGTTTTCATGTGTCTCTGGATCCTCTGTATGTCCTCCTTGGAGAATTGTCTGTTCAAATCCTTTGCCCATTTTCTAATTGTGTTGTTTGTCTTCTTAGAGTGGAGTTGTGTAAGTTCTTTATATATTTTGGAGATTGAACCCTTGTCTGAGGTATCACTGGCAACTATATTTTCCCATACCATTGCTTCTCTTTTTATTTTAATACTGTTTTCTTTAGCCATGCAGAAGCTTTTTATTTTGATGAGATCCCATTTGTTTATTCTTTCCTTTATGTCCCTTGTTTTAGGGGACATATCAGTAAAAATGTTGCTGTGTGAAATATCTGAGATTTTCCTGCCTATGTTCTCCTCTAGGACTTTAATGGTGTCATGGCTTATATTTAAATCTTTTATCCACCTTGAATTTATTTTTGTGTATGGTGTAAGTTGGTGTTCGAGTTCCACTTTTTTTGCATGTAGCTGTCCAGTTCTCCCAACACCACTTGTTGAAGAGGCTAATTTACTCCATTTTATGTTGCTGCCTCCTTCGTCAAATATTAATTGACCATAGAGAATTGGGTTTATTTCTGGGCTCTCTGTTCTATTCCACTGGTCAATGTGCCTGTTTTTTTTTTTGCCAGTACCGGGCTATTTTGATTACAGTGGCCTTGTAATACAGTTTGGTGTCAGGTATTGTGATCCCTCCTACTTGCTCTTCTTTCTCAAAATTGCTGCAGCTATTTGAGGTTGTTTATGGTTCCATATAAATTTTTGAAGTGCTTGCTGTGTGTCTGTGAAATATGCCATTGGTACTTTAATAGGTATTGCATTGAATCTGTAAATTGCTTTGGGTAGTATGGACATTTTGATGATGTTAATTTTTCCAATCCATGAACACGGTATATGTTTCCATTTGTTTTTTGTCTTCCTTGATTTCTTTCTTCAGTGTTGTGTAGTTTTCTGCATACAGGTCTTTTACCTCCTTGGTTAGGTTTATTCCTAGGTATTTATTTTTCTTTTTGCTATATCAAATGGGATTTTTTCCTTGAGTTCTGCTTCTGTTGTTTCATTGTTGGTATACAGAAATGCCTTTGATTTCTGGATATTGACTTTGTATCCAGCTGTTTGGCCAAATTCATTTATTAGGTCAAGCAGCTTTTTGGCCGAGTCTATAGGATTTTCTATGTACACTATCATGTCATCTGCAAATAATGATAGTTTTGTTTCCTCCTTTCCGATTTGGATGCCTTTTATTTCCTTTTCTTGTCTAATCACTGTGGCCAATACTTCCAATACTATATTGAATGGAAGTGGTGAAAGTGGACAACCTTGTCTTGTTCCTGATCTTAGTGGAAAAGATTTTAGTTTTTGTCCATTGATGTTGGCTGTAGATCTCTCACATATGGACTTTATTATGTTGAGGAATGCTCCTGCTATTCCCACTTTGCTTAATATTTTTATCATAAATGGGTGCTGTACCTCATCAAGTGCTTTTTCCGCATCTATTGATACTATCATGTGATTTTTGTCTTTGCTTTTGTTTATGTAATGTATTACATTTACTGATTTGTGAATGTTGAGCCATTCTTGCATCCCTGGAATGAATCCCACCTGGTCGTAGTGTATGATCTTTTTAATGTATTGTTGGATGTGGTTTTCCAATATTTTGTTGAGGATTTTAGCGTCTATGTTCATCAGTGCTGATGATGAAGTTTTCTTTCTTTGTTATGTCTTTATCTGTTTGGGGATTAGAATGATTTTGGCTTCATAAAAAGAGTTTGGTAGTCTTCCATCATTTTGGATTTTTTTTCAAAAAGTTTGTGAAGGATAGGGGTTAGTTCTTCCTTAAATTTTACAAATGCTTTGTAAAATTCTCCTGTGAAACCATCTGGTCCCGGGCTTTTGTGTGTCGGGAGTTTTTTGATTACTGCTTCATTTTCATCTGCTGTTATTGGTCTGTTCAGGTTTTCTGCTTCTTCTTCATTGAGTTTTGGGAGATTATATTTTTCTAGAAACCTGTCCATTTCACCTAGGTTTTCAAATTTCTTGGCATACAGTTCCTCATAGTAATTTCTTACAATCCTTTGTATTTCTGTGGGGTCAGTTGTAATCTCTCCTCTTTCATTTCTGGTTTTGTATATTTGGGTCCTCTCTCTTTTTTTTCTTGATGAGCCTGCTTAAAGACTTGTCAATTTTGTTTATCTTTTCAAAGAACCAGCTCCTGGATTCATTGATCCTTAGAATTGTGCTTTTAGTGTTTATGTTATTTAATTCTGCTCTGATCTTGGTTATTTCCTTCCTTCTACTTGCTCTGGGCTGTCTTTGTTGTTGTTCCTTGAGTTCTTGTAGGCATAGGGTTAAGCTGTTTGTTTGAGATGTTTCTGTCTTTTTTAGGTAGGCCTGTATCACTATGAACTTCCCTCTGAGGACTGCCTTTGCTGTGTCCCATAAGTTTTGGGTCATTGTGAGTTCATGTTCATTTGTTTCCAGAAAGTTTTTGATTTCCTCCCTAATTTCATTCTTGACCCACTCATTGTTTAATAGCATGCTATTCAATCTCCATAATTTTGAGGATTGGGTTTTTCCCCTTGGGGTTGGTTTCTAGTTTCAGTCCCTTGTGGTTGGAGAAAATGCTTGGTATGATTTCAATTTTCTTGAATTTGTTGTGGTTAGTTTTATGTCCTATCATGTGGTCTATCTTTGAGAATATTCCGTGTGCATTTGAAAAGAAGGTGTATTTAGTGTCTTTGGGATGAAGGGCTTTATATATATCCATTAAGTCCAGTTCATCTAGAGTGTTGTTCAATGCCACAATATCTTTGTTGATACTTTGTTTAGAAGATATGTCCATTTTTGACAGAGGAGTGTTAAAATCCTCTATTATAATTGTGTTGCTGGCAATATTCTTCTTGAAGTCCTCAAAGATTTTCTTGATGTATTTAGGTGCTCCTATGTTGGGTGCATATATATTTACAATGTTTATGTCTTCCTGGTGGATTCTTCCCTTGAGTATTATGACGTCACCTTCTGGGTCTCTCTTTATGGCTCTTCTTTTGAAGTCTATTTTGTCTGATATGAGTATTGCTACCCTGGCTTTTTTTTTCCTGTCTATTTGCTTGGAAAATTTGTTTCCAGCCCTTCACTTTGAGTCTGTGTAGGTCTTTTGTCCTGAGGTGGGTCTCTTATAGGCAGCATATGTGTGGCTCATGCTTTCTTATCCATTCAGCTACTCTATGCCTTTTGATTGGAGCATTTAATCCATTTATGTTTAAGGTTATTATTGATAGGTACTTATTCATTGCCATTTTTGTACCTGTGTTCCTCTCCCTCTCTCTCTCTTTTCCTTCCTTTCCTTAAAGCAGTTCCCTTAGTATCTCTTGCAGAGCTGGTTTGGTAGAGGTGTATTCTTTTAGACTTCTTTTGTCTGGGAAGCTCCTTATTTGGCCTTTTATTTTGATTGAAAGCCTTGGTGGGTAAAGTAGTCTTGTTTGCAGGCCTTTGGTTCTCATTACTTGGAATATTTCTTGCCATTCTCTTCTAGCTTGGAGTGTTTCCATTGAGAAGTCAGCTGCTAACCTTATTGGGGCTCCCTTGTATGTTACTTCCTTTTTCTCCCTTGCTGCCTTTAAGGTTGTCTCTTTGTCTTGGAATTTTGCCATTTTAATTATGATGTGTCTTGAAGTGGGTCTCTTTGGGTTCTTCTTGATTGGGACTCTCTGTATTTCCTGGATTTGTGTGACTTTTTCTTTCCTCAAATGAGGGAAGTTTTCCATCATTACTTTTTCAAATAGGTTTTGTATCCCTTGCTCTTCTTCTTCTCCCTCTGGTATCCCTATTATACGGATATTATTACATTTTATATTGTCTTGCATTTCTCTTAATCCCTCTTCATTCTTTCTGAGCCTCTTTTCCTTTTCTTGCTGTTTCTGGATTTTTTTTTTTCTAGTTGGTGCTCCAACTCGCTGATCTGATCTTCTGCTTCATCAATTCTGCTTTTCATTCCTTCCACTGTGTTCTTCAGTTCAGAAATTGTGTTTTCATTTTCTCTTGGCCCTTGTTGATAGTTTCTATTTCCTTTTTCATGTTGATATAGTTTGCAGTGAGTTCATTGTAGCTTCCCTGTAGTTTCTGGTAGCTCATTGAGAGCTCTTGGAACTTCCTGACAACCATTGCTTTGAACTCAAAATCTGACAGTTGGGTTGCCTCGATTTCATTTAGCATTTTTTCTGGGGCTTCCTCCTTTTCTTTTGTTTGAGGATTGTTTCTTTGTCTTCCCATTGTTTGTGAGGCTCTTCTTGTTAGGCTCAGTTTCTTGAATTTATTTGTTCTGGTTCCCTGGGTTTATGGTGTGAACTTCTGTGGTAGAATACCTGTGAGATTCAGTGCTGCTGTCTCCTTAGGGTATCCTGGTGTTCACAGCTTCCAGTGTCTCAGCTGTTGAAATGCCCCCTCTTTGGGACCAACTCTAGTCTTTCCACAGTTCCAGGGTTTTTTTTGTTTTGTTTTTGTCTCACTTGTGGGTATTTAAAAAGAGAAAAGAGGATGAAATCAAAGAGAAGAAGAAGAAAAAAGTGAAAAGAGAAGAACGAAAAGCAGAAAGAAAAAGAAAAGAAAAAAGAGAAAGGAAGAAGAGATAAGATTGGGAAGAAAGGAAGAAGGAATAAAACAAGAAAGCAGTAACAAGAAGCAAAAGGAGTTGAAGGATAAAAAAGATAAAAGTAATGAAAAAATAATTTAAAAAAGACCCACCAACTCTTGCTGTTATCAACCTTGCCAAGCCGGTTTTTCTGGTCTTGCTGACTGCAGTGGCCAAGGGGTGAGGTATCGCTTTTTTCCCTGCTCTTCACTCAGTTATCTTTGGGCTACTGTCCTCAGAGGTAGCCTGAGGCCTCTCCCCACAGGGCCTCAGGGGTGTCTTCTGAGGTGGCGTGCGCCTATCGCAGTCATGCGCAGGCGCTTATGATCTCCCAGCCTTCCATGCATGGGTGCTAACTGTCGTGCGGGTGTGAATCAACCCCCTGCAAGGTTGCCAGGTCATGCACAGGTGCCTAAATCTCCCAGCTATCCATGCAGGGGCACTGACTGTGGCGTGGGCTCTGATTGGTCTCCACGCAGGTCCCCAATGGTGCTCGGGTGCCGATTGACTGCAGCGCAGGTCCCCGGTGTTACACAGGTGCTGAGAGACCTCCGCACAGGTCCCCTGGTGGTGCGCTGGTGCCAATGGATCCCCACGCAGCTGTCCCCTATGGCGTGCGGGCACAGACAGTTGTGCGAGCTCCAATGTGCAGTCTTCCCAGGCCTATGAGATCTTAACTTCTCTCTGTGAGATTTCAAGCAACCAGGTTTATCCCGGTGCTGCTGAAATCTTGTTTGGCTGAGCAGGGAGTGGTTGACTTGGCTCCTTCCCTAGAGTCTTATGGCCAGCACCGGCCCGGGATCTCAGCCCCTGCCCTGGTCTCCGTGCTGCTGGAGTACTCTCCTTACCGTCTGGTTTTTCAATGTCCACTGCAATTTTCGATCTCCTGTTTTCAAATATGTTGTGTTTCTGATGTCTGTTTGCTCTGTGCCACCATAAATCTACCAGGTTTTTCTCCTGTGTGTAGGGGGAAGTGGAATGTGCTTCCTCCTACAGCACCACCATCTTCCTTCCAGCAATCATTTTTGAATCTGATTGAAAGATGCATGAAAACTTAAAAGTGTCACCCACCCACTTAGTCCACCACTCCTTCTTATGCTCAGAAAGGTGAGGATCACTCAACTCATTCCAATGTGTCTCATAACCAGGTGATATCCTATACCTGGCAGACACGTTGAGTGAGTTCAAGAGAAAACCTATACAGGTCCCAGAATTACCAGGGCATTTGTCCTCAGTGCCTTCCACATATTGCATGTTTGCAGGGAATTAGAATCTGAGAAGAAGTGGAGACTGGTCCAGGTTGTGGGCCACAGGGGTCCCTGAGCTGAGAGCAGTGTCTGAGGTGAATGTGTGGGGACAAGGACAGTGGGTGAGTCATTTCCTGAGAGGGCACAGAGCATTACAAGGACTCAGTGTCTCTTCAAGGGAGATGTAATGTGGTTGTTGCATTACTGGGATGGAACACCCTCTAACTCTGGGTGTGACCAGGATGAAGGGTGGAGACACATGACCTCCATGATGGCCATGAAAAACAGGACTGTTCCGCACAAAATAGGCCTCCCTTCTCAGGAGACTATTAGCCCCATTAGGTTTCACTTCTCAGCATCCTCCGAGCAAGTATGCAACCCTGGCATGGGAGTAAGAAAAAAGACAAGGCATTCAATAAGTCCCATGTATCCTGGTCTCAGAGTCTTTAAAGCTCCTTGAGAAGTGGGATACAAGGCACCCAGGTTTCACCTGAAATACATGTCTGGACAGGGTCTTAGGGACAAGTGAGGAAGTGGACAGCATGTCCAGTCTGAGGGCACTCTGGGGCAGGTAAGGAGTTACAACACTGGCCTGGCCAGAGCAACAAATGGGCTCAGTTCTCCTCCTCCACAGTGGGGGAAGGGCAGGAGAGGGTTACACAGCTCAAGAGTTTCCTGGGGCACACGTGTGCTGCTCACTGGAGCAGGTGTTCACATTGCTTCTCTCCCTCTTTTTCTTCTACTTCCAGAGGAGCACCCACCTCCATTTTCTTCATGCTGGTCACTGCTGGCTGTTGCCCAGGGCTCCTCACAGGATTCCCCCAGCACCTGCAGGAAAGTGGTGCCATCCCTATCAAAGACACCACCTCAACCCCACATGGCTGAACCAACCCTTCACTCACAGGTCTCTGATCAACAAAGAGGAAATCTCCCCAGACCTTTGTCACCAGAGGAAATCTTGGATCTGCTCCATGAATGTCCTCAATATGTCAGATGTGCCTCAGGACTCACCATGCACTGTGAAATAATGGGACTGCAGTGGGAATGTTCAGTGTGTGGAGGCTGTGTGAGGCATGGGGAAGCAAATCCAGTTTTAAGTATTTACCAAGCTGTAAAAACCCATCACATGTTTCATTGAAGTTTAATCATTTAATAAACAAGACAACTAGTCTGCACTTTGGTTTCCCTCTATCTGTCACCTTGGGCCATCATAAGCTCCAGTCACCTACACTGGACATCAGCGCCCAAATCCACCCACCTCTGGTTTTCTTGTGCATGGGAATGGCAGACCCCCAAATCATCTCTATGACAAGAACGCAAGCCCCATAACCCTAACACATCTCAGAATGCTGCTGTCCCAGAGTTGGTGCCTGTGTCTCTGGGAGAAGGTAACTCCAGGGTCTCAGCGCCTCATGTGGTCTTGGCAGGCCTCCTCAGTGGCTCACCTCTCAGAATAGCCTGCACTGCCCTGAGTGAAGTGAGACTAAAGGAAAAATGCAGCATGTTTACCACCTGCCTCAGCTGCAGGGCCTTAGCTTGACTCTGGGCAACAAGTCCTGACCAGTGTGGCCCATTCCCTGGACCTGGTCTGAGACAGATGCTGCACTTGCACTGCCACCTGCAGGACCAGTGCCTCAGCTGGGTTGAGGAAAAGACTGCTCTTTACTTTGCAATTGTTTTTACATCAAAACTTACATATTTTTATATGAATTTATTATTACCCAATCTGGCAATGATTAGTCTACTTCATGCATTTCTTTTATTTTTTTTGAGATTTTATTTATTTTTAGACAGAGGATAAAGATGGAGAAAGAGAGAGAGAGAGAAACATCAGTGTGTGGTTGCCTTTCATGTGCCTCCAACTGGGGACCTAGCCCACAAACCAGGCATGTGCCCTGACTGGGAATCGAACTGGCAACACTTTAATTCACTGGCCAGCTCTCAAGCCACTGAGCCACACTAGCCAGGGTACTTTATGTGTTTCCTTAGATTTAGGAAGATGTTTGGGCATAATGTTCACTTATTTTTATATGCACTTGAATAATTCAGGAGATTAAAATAGTTAGATCCACTCCTCTAGTCCAGCTTTAATTTTTCAACATACAAAGAAGGGCTGTCTATGGACATGGTTCAAAAGTGCCTCATAACCCTACTGCTCTCCCATCCTTGACACATGCCATCAAGTCTGAAGAGAAGAAATGTGCTCAGGACCCAGAAGGACACAAGGCAGTGATGTCAGTTTCACCTGTGTGGTGAAAGCAGAGTAGCAGAGTCTCCCACATGCAATTTTCTCTTTCAGCTCCATGGTTAATCCTCCCCTGGGCTGTGGGGGCTCACAGTTCTCTACTTACACAGGTCTGAGGCCTCCAGGGAGGACAGAGCTCTGCTCTAGAAGTGAAACTGCTGGGTCTCCTCCTGTGCCTGGTGACAGGCCCTCAGTGTGAGTATCTCTGAATTCAGACACATATCTATGGGATGGTAGTGACAGAACATCACTGACAAGGACTGATGCTTCTTGTCCCCAGGAGTCATGTCCCAGGTACAGTTGCAGGAGACCTACTCAGGACTGGTGAAACCCTTGCAGACACTCTCCCTTACCTGCACTGTCTCTGGTTACTCCATACCAGAAATTACTACTGGAGTTGGATCCCCCAGCTCCAAGGAATTGGGCTCCAGTGGATGGGGTGCATAAGTTATGATGGAGGAGTTTACTACAGCCTGCCCATCAAGAGCGGCACCTTCATCTCTAGAGACACATCTAAGAACCAGTTCTCCCTGCATGTGAGCTCTGTGACTACTGAAGACACAGCCATGTATTACTATGTGAGACACAGTAAGGGGAAGTCATCATGAGCCCAGATGATAACTTGCACATGGAGACAGGATGGCTAGGCTGCTGTGGTCACTCTGGAATCCAGGCGTAATTCAGGACATCAGGGGCTGCTCACAACACCAGGCAGCACAGTAGAAAAAAACCACTGACACTACTCCACAGATTCTGACTGCCCAGGACCACTTTTCTGGGTCCTCTGTTCCTGCATCAGTACTTGCTTCTGCTCCTAGGGAGAAAACCTCCTAGTGCTCCGCATGTCTCTGCCTTCAGGACTCCTGACTGTGAGTTCTGAAAGTGGGAACCCGAGGGCTTTAGATCAGTATGACATTCAGCATTGGCTATACTCATTCAGGATGGATCATCGTGGTCTGATCCTGCCCAGGAGAAGCCAGGACCCTTCTCACCATGGCCTCTTCAGGTTCCAGATCCTGGAGAAATAGGAAACCACAAGGGTGAGCACTCTCCATTCTTCATGGAAATTGTGTTTGCTTTTCTTCTGTCATCAAAGTAGGTGACCCACTCTGTTTGGGTGAGAGTGGGATCCTGCCCGGGAGCTGGGAACAAGGGAGAAGGGAAACCTGGAATCATGACCAGAAATATCACCACAGTGTGTATGTGGTTTACTGAGCAGTAGTAGTGCACTGGCATTAGGGCCACTTGCATGGACACACAGATACGACCTGCAAGCAGCAGAACATGAGGACATCAGAGTCATTCAAAGCCACCAAGAACTTTTAGACTCAGAAGTGTCAGCCAGTCAGTACATCTGGCACCTCCAAAGAAGGGGCTCTCTGAAGAGTCACTTGTGTTTAGTAAACCTGATTCATTGTATTCTGAGATGTCTAAACATGGTATACCTGGGGGAGCATCCTGAAGTCAGGGTGCAGCCTTTAATTCAGGACTACAAATGCTGAGAAATCCATGTCCTGTGAGTCTGAACAGCACCTTTCCTTGCAGGGTGTGAACTGGGCATCAGGGGGTGCATGTGACCCACAACCTCAGGGCTGCTGCCCCAGGAGTATTTGCAAAGGGAGCAGGGGAAGAATTTCCAGTGAGGGTCTTAGTCTTCCTCTTTAAAAAAAAACCCAGCTAAAATAAATAAAGGCTGAACATGTACTGACTGCAAATACCTTATTTTATGAGGGCATTTATCAAACTTGATTAGACAAGAGAACCACATTCAGTGGTGGTATTTCTGGGGCTTCTTTATATCTGAATGTTAAGGAGCTGGAGACAGAAAAATTTTTTAAAATTAAATTTATTCTATTGCTGCATTTTGGAGATACCTTGGCCCCATGAATAAGATCTTCAGGTATTAAAGCTCAGAACTGGTCCAGGTAGTCCCTGTGTTACTAGAAGATGGGTTCTCAGTGAGGAGCATGTCCTATGGGGGCTTGTTCCTCAGTGAGAGAAGTTATGTCAGCACAGAGCCCAGGAACCTTTCAGGGGACACATTTCAGAGGACACTGATTAAGACTTGGAACCTGAGTCTCCCTCTGTGCACAGTCACTCTGTCATCTACCCTCTCTCAGGTGGAGTCAAATATTCACTATGAAGTACTCTGCCCCAAGAATATACAAATGAGAAGAGGTTTACTAGGTTAAATGTTGTATGTCTGTGGTCTTAGCATCACCAACAGCCGCACCCTTGCTGCAGGAAGTCCTGGTGGCACAGCCCCTCACAATAGACTGGGCTCGAGGGCCCTCTTATTGGTGGCAGTGGCTACAGGTAAGGGTTTCCTTGGACCCTGGATTTAAGGGAAAACCATGGAATGGAATGGGCATTTCCATCCATTTCTGTCTCCATTACACAGGTATCCTCTTCCAGGTGCAGCTGGTGCAGCCTCAGGCTGAGTTCAGTAAGTCTGTAGCCTCACTTTAATACTATTTTAGGGCTTCTGGACACACTGTCACCAGCTATGCTATATTCTGGGTGGGACAGGCCTCAGTAGATGGCCTTTAATATATGGCTAATCATCAGAAACACTGGAGACCCAACATATGTCCAGAGCTTCTCAGAAAGATCTGTATTTTCCATTGACAACTCTTAACACTGCCTGTCTGCAGATCAATGACCTGAAGTCTGATGACACAGCTGTATATTACTGTGAGAGAGGCACAGTGCGATGGCCCACATTGTGAGTGTGTCACAAGACCTGAGGAATGAGACAGTTGGGTTTTCATGAAGAGATGGCAGGGCAATGGGCCTCCTGACCCCTACACACAATTTCAGTGACCTGAGATGAGGACAGATGCCACCGTGGACACATCAGCAACTCAGGTGATGGCTTAAAGAGACCAGATGCACCACAAGGGCAAGCCAGTGAAGATGCTTCTGAAAGGCCCCCTGTTATTTACTGTGATTTGTGCAGGGGATACATTTGGAGGTTTCATGTTCTCTGAGTGAGGGATGTTCAGGGAGCTGTCATCTGGGAATATTGGTCAGGGTCAGGTTTGGCAATTTGGACTGTAGTGTCTCCCCAGCAAGTTCTCTAGGGAATTCCCCTATTTATGAACATTGCAACTGTGTTTGGGGAAATTAA
>PVKU01016500.1:0-14410 GCA_004027475.1 Anoura caudifer | reverse complement strand
AAGCCATGTCGTGAAATTGCTTGAGTTTTCATTTTGACCCCAGTGCATGCATTCACCATCCACTGCTGCTTTACTTGGCCAGTGTGGTCCCTGTCTTCTCATCTGTTTCACTGACTGTCACCTGTGATTGTCTGAGCCCAAAGCCTACCCATCCTATTTCTTAGCCTTTCATTGCTCCAGCCATGATTCCAGAGGGCTCCTCTGATGAGCTCTTCTGGGCTTGAGTTATCCCGGGGGCTGCAGCCCCCAGGATAAAGGACAGGGGTCTCTGTAGGGGTCTCAGGGGGTGTAGGTTACCTGCTGCCCCTCACCTTCCATTGCAATGAGCAGCTGTCAGAACAGAGTTTTTTTGCACAAGGACACCGCCACACCTCGTCTTCTTTTCTTCTTGAATGTGCAGGTAGGCCGTGTAGGGGCAGGAGTGGGGCTTCACCTCATGTCCCCTGATCATCTTCTTTGAAGGATGGGGCTTGAAGATGGGTGACTGGCAGTGTCTGTGGTCAGGAGGGAATGCTTAGGAAGGTGATGATTGAGATGGGTGGTCTAAGTGCCCTGAAGACAAGGGGGTGGGGAGTGTCTCTTAGTTCCTTCTGTGAACAAATAAACTTTTCTGAACCTCAAGCTTTACAATTCTCTTCTAAGAAAGGGAGATACAGTGCTTACACTCTGAGTGTTACTGAGACACATGTATTGAGGAGAGAAGACCTGTCTTGGAGATGGTGGAGCCTCAAGGGATGTGAATAGGACTCGGTGAGTCTCCCTGACTCTCTGAGCCGGTGCTAACACTCCAACTGGTGCTATTTCTAATCATCCACCTATGAGATTATGGAGCTGGATTTTTCTAAAATCCTCATGTCCAAGGCCTAACACATCCTAGGTTCTCAGTGGACATTTTTGGCTGCCATGAATACATGGACTCCAATTAGCTTTTGCCTGATGATTGGTGGGTTTCAAGGCCACAGGGCAGGGGGAGGGAACAGACAGTGGAGCAGCCGAGGGCTGGGGAAGCAGGGGGTTGGGGCTGAAAATGGGCTGCTCAGGCCCGGGGCAGAGCTAAAGGCAACTGGGAAGCTTTGCTGGCCATCTTCTGGTGCATCTGAAATCAATCAAACCCTGAGCTCCTCTCCTGGGCACGGATTATAGTGAGGAGGTGAGGAGGAGACCAGCTGTGGTGTGTCCGTGTGCGAGGGAACTCCGTTCCGGTAGTTGCCCACTGCAGTGGAAGGTGAGGGGCCGCAGCCAGCCTACATCTCCTGAGAAATTTAACTGGTTCTTCAGCTGGGGTCCAGCGACAGCTTCCACCACTGATCCTGGTTTGTCTGAGGTGCCCTTTCCTGGAATGAGGGGTTTTAATGACTTGTCTTTTGTAGCTTCTCATCTTTTGTCAAATACTTTTCTACGAACAACTCACTTTCTAGGTGATAGAGAGAGGTAACAGCTGCTAAACCTTTTAGTGCACACCCTACTTCCTGTCCATCCTTGTTGAATGTTCATCCGTCATCGGACTTGTTAGTTGGAGGCTGGGATGGGAGCTGGCATTTGGAAAGTTCCTGGGCTCGAGTGCAGGGAAAGTCCCTGCCTGCGCTGGGCAGAAGGGTCAGGAGTACAGGGGGTTTGTGAGATGGCCTTCTGCCTCTGGAATGGGGATGGTCGCTGACCCGTCCCAGAGTCAGTGGGGCTGGAGGATGTAGGGGAGGCAGAAAGACCAACAAGAGCAGGAGTGGTTGCATCTTCCCAAAAGTTCAGCCCTGGTCAGAGCTGCTGGTGTTTCTTTTTCTCTAGACACAACACCCCTAAGGGGAGCATGGCTCAGTTACCTCACACACCTCCTGGACCACTCCCCTCTAGTTTTGCTGGGTGTTATCACACAAGGGGGTTTGTTGAAGTTCTCTGGCTTGGTTCGATGACAATGGCACTGTCACCACCTTTGCACTCTGACTGCTAAGCCACGTGACACAAGCTAGAAGAAGAAATAAGAAAGTGAAGGTTATGGCTGCAGCCAGCAGAGGGCTTGGGACCTCAGAAATCCCAGAGACTAACTCACGAATATTTCCATTTCTCAGCTCCTGGCTCTTTTTCCATTCTGGTGAAATCGTGAGGAATTATTCATCATGCCAGGTCCAGGGATATGAGAGTCATGACCCCTGCCCTCGAGAAGCTGACAGTCTGCCGGAGTTCACTGAGAATCTGTGTTTAGAGTACAAGGAGGGAAGGGCTATGGTGAGGGGTCTGCCTGGTGGTGTGAGGTAGAGGCTGGCTTTGCCCTGGACACACCCAAATACCCCAAACGGTGACTCCATTTCCTGCATCGAGAGTCCAGAGAACCTGTCTCGGAGGTCACTGGGCTGAGCAATCATAAACCTTTGTGAACAGACCATCCCAACACTCTCACCAGTGTGATGGCAGAAGAAAGTAACGGAAAGGAAGGCACTAGGAGCCCTAAACAGCCCCATCCCGATTCTGTGCGAGGAACAGCATCTTCTGAATACACAGAGAAGGAGTGGAGAAACGCATGTCTAAGTATCTGTGGTGATGACCTCTGGGTGGTGGAATTCTAGGTAATTTTCATTTTCTTACTTACCTGTTCTGTGTTTAACTGTTTTTCTATGATATGGATTACTTTCATACCCAAAATATACTCTCCCATAGTTGAAGCACACGGATCAATGGGAGGTGGGGTTGCAGAACACCGGGGGCTGCACTGGGCTCTGGGCCCAAGACACGGCTGTGATAGGGACTTGAGCTGGTTCTGTGAGGACCCAAGGGCCCTCCTGAAACGTCTCAGGCTTTCAAGCTTCTCCAATTTGCCATGGGGAATAGGAGAGGGGAGTGCTGCATGGGGTAAGCTATACTTTTCCAAAATCTTCCCACACTTATTTCGGTAAGGGCATAAAAGTGGCCCTTTACCCCAGAGCTTCTTAGGAAATCGTCCATCCAATTTTTGGCTTCTTTTATGTTGGGTATTGGCATTAGGGCTGTGTGGGGCAGGGGTGCAGGTGTAGCTTGAAGAAGGGGGGCAATAGGGATGAGACAAGATAAGAGGGTCCCCTTTTCCTGGGGGATGTCTCTGTTTTCCTGATAGAGTTAACATTCATCCTGGCAGAAGGAGCTGGCACTGGGGGGGGGGTATATTTGGAAGGAGCTGGGTAACAATGCAACATGATATTTTTTTATTCTGGATGTGGAAGCTGCGGTGTGCCCAAGGGGGAAGCCTCTAACAAAATAGAAATGTGAACAGATGGTTGCCAGACACATAGTAGGCCATTAACAAATGTTTTGGTGAATAAAGGAGGACTCAGTGATTTTCACTCTAGAGATTCAGGTCTGTTCTGTGTCTGGCAGCCTGCCCTCCCCCTGTCTGCACATTCCAGTTCTGGCCTGTGCCCCAGAGAAGATAGAGGGATCATTCCAGGGTGCTTCAGTCTTGTCTCTGCAGCGGAGGCGCCTCATTGTTCTTTCTGTCCAGGGCAGAAAGCTGGAGATCCTAGTGTAGATATGCAGAGGCTTCCCATTGTTTGTTTGTTTGTTTGTTTTCCAAAGGATACAATGCCCTGGGCCACATTGTCACACACAAAGGGGCCTCCAGAGTCCCCCTGCAGGCAGAGGGAGGAAGGGCTGAGTTGCTCTAGAGGTGGGTGGTATCTGTTAAGGGGCTGTGTGGAAGGTCAGGGCCAGGGCAGGTCTTGTCATTTCACTAGGTCTCAGGTCTTCAACCTGACTCTGATGGTCTCTTCCCCGGCCCCTCCTCCTCAGGAAGCCTCTGCCGTAAGCAGCTGTGGGACAGCCTCTCATCTTCCCCAGGGAGACAGGACCAGTGACTGGATTGATGGAAAGGTTGAGGACATAGGGCTGTGGCTAGTTCCCAGTGCTCCAGGTCCCCACGATGCTGGGGCGTGTCCAGGGCTGGGCGTGGACAATGCTGGGAATCTCACCAAAAAAAAAGACTGATTCTCTTTTGGGTCCCCCACACATACCTGCAGCTTCTGTTGTAAGGACTTTTGTAGTAACAGATGCACAGCTCATCCCTTTGGATTTTCAGGTCTATCTCATGCAGTGTGTTTATGGTGGTGTTCAGGTCAAGGCGCCCCCAGCGGGCCACACTGCATACCATGCCTGGCTTCACCTCCTCTCCCATCCTGGGCAGCCTGAGCGGGCTCACAGTGGCAGTCAGTTTGGCCTTCCTCTGCAGCTAAAGGCAGAGGAAAAGAATTCTAACCTGTGAAGGGCCCACAGATTCCAGGGACAGTCATGGGGTTGCTTCTTCAGGGACCTGGGACAAGTAAAGGAGTCTTACTAGGAAGAGGGACAGGAAGGAGGTCACAGGAGATGCAAGACCCCAGGTTCAAGATGTGCAAGGACCAGTGGAGCAATGGGCCCTACCTGCAGTAGCATGATGTCATTGACTTTAGGACGATAGTCTGGGTGGATGACGGCTGTTTTCACCGGGATGATCTGCTGGATCTTCCTGTGCTTTTTGAAGTTGTGGGCCCCCAGGGTGATGCTGATTGACCTGCACAAAGAGCAGAGGGGGATGTGGATTCACAGCAGATGCAGACCAAGGGCTGTGAAGGAAAGAGGACAGCTGGGGACAGCCGGGGGTGGGGGGGCTGGGTACTAGAGTAGAGAGGAATTACAGGGGATGGGTCCCTGAGCCTAAGCATCACTGTGTCCTCTACTTCTTGGCAGCTTGGGCTAGGAGGCATTTCCTAGAGCAGATTTAGGGTGCTCAGCCATGTACTGAGCTTGCCTGCCTCTAAGCAAAACTGTGAGTTTCTCACATTTGTACCCTGGGCTCCAGGGAACAACCTTGGCCTCCTCTCTTTGCCACCTTTGATCACTCCCTCCTGTCTGCAACAGGCCTCTTGCAGTGAACTGTCCCCCTCTCCCCAAAGCTTACCTGTTCTCTGAAGTGCTCCGCTGTGCGACTAGGTCTGCCACCCCTGAGAAGATGTTGCCCTGAGAGGTAGCTGCAGAAGGGTGGGCACCCAGCTTCTGCTCCTCACCTTCCCCAGCAGTGAGCTGCTGTCAGCATAAAATCCTCACACGCAAGGAAACCCCCCACATCGTTTACGTCCTGGAGTCATGATCCAAAGAAAAATGCCATGTAGGGATAGGAGTGGGGCTTGACCTCACGCCCTCTGATGATTTTCCCTGAAACAAAAATTCTGCCCTGCCTACTGTGTTCGTGGAGCCAAAGGCTGGAGAGAGGGAGGCTGGGACAGACAGGAGCAGGGCGGGGAGGAGCTGGGTGGCAGACGTGGGGAATGTAGTCACCAGCCATCAGCTGTAACCGAGAAGGGGTCCCGCAGGTTTCTTGGGCAACATTCCTGGCTTGTTGCGTGACCTGCAAGGTTCAGATTCTCCCTCTGACAGAGGGAAGAGTGGTCCTGATTCCTCCCTCCTGTTGCAGTCACGTATGTGGGCAGACAAGATTCACGTTGGGAACGGGTGGTGGAGGGCCTGCAGATCCTGGAAAATCCTTCCTCTACGCTCCCTGGGTCCTCTCTCCCTGCTCTTCCCCAGACTCACTGAGCTCCTGCTGGTCTGTGATATTCAGAACACCGTGACTGAAAAATTACCAGAGAGAACTTGAGACTGAAGCATCGAAACACGAGTGTTAAGGGGACCAGGATGCCACCAACTCTGGGATCGTCCTTACCTTCTATACGAATCTTGGAGAAGTGGGTGGAGATTGAAGGTAGATTTGAAGACACTGAGTCAGAAAGTTAGTGGGCCTTACTTTGGTTACAGAAGCCAACCCCTTTTTCCAAGATGCCATTTCCTGGGCAATTATTTTTCATTTTCATCTTCCAACGTTCTTTCAGATGGCTTTGTAAAAAAAAAAAAGCCCAAACCTCAGTTTCCAGATCACAAGGGAAGGGGAGAGCACCCGTGGGCCCTCCTGGAGAGCAGCCTTCTGCCCTGTCATTCCTGCTAAGTTTTCGTTCAGCATCAGATTTGCTCGTCTGTGAGGGAGGTTGACTCCACAGTTGAGAAAGTTCCTGGGGATGGACTAGGGCCAGGATGAGTCTCGGGGTAGCATCCGAGCATGCTGTGCCAGTGCGGCATGGGCCTGGGCTTCTGCTGGGAGGTAGCCACTCACCTGCCTCCACCTTGGGGGCCAGAAGAAAGGCCACGAGGAGCAGAAGTGGCTGCATCTCCTCAGGAAGGTTGCCCAAGTCAGAGCTGCTGGTGCTTCCTCCCGTTCTTCTGACAACCGGCTTCTCTGCTGTTGCGGCCCTGATCACATAAGGCTCTCTGCGTAGAGGCCTGACTGGGGTAAGACCTTATCAGTAACCACATAAGCACTGGTAGTTCTCCCCTCAGGATGGCTACACCGAGGGAAACAGGAACTGCAGGCTACAAATAGGGCCGTTGGCGTGGCTGCATCGGCCAGTAGCTGGTCTCTGAGCCTCAGAAACCCGAGTCTCATGATAACGCATGCAAGAATCCCTCATTCCCTTGGATCTCTCTAGATGGTTAGGGAGACTATTTATTGAGTCCCCCTATTTCTGAGACTTAGGGGTGCTTGGTGATGCAGACACCGCCCAGCAGTGTCCGCGTCATTATGGATAAAATAAAACATTCACACAGACTACCGAGTCCGGTGGAGGAAAAAGAACAACATGGCTTTTCTCTCAAGGGGAGCCAAAACCCGCAACCTCCGCCATGACAGGCCTTTATTTTATTTCTGGTCCCATTACATGGTGGTTCTCATTTACTATGCACAGGTTCGCTATAGGTGGTTACCTTTTATAGACAACAAAGGAGCCAATGCTGCTGATCACATCACAGAAGGATATTAGCAAACGAAAAGGGGAAAAGTAGTTGAGCCAGTTACACTGGTCCCTGCAAGGTTTAGCATGGATTTTAGGAAGTTACAATAAGCACTTGCTATCCCAATCCAGGGTGAGGGAGTTTCAGCAGAAGCAAGACTCAAAGCAGACTAGGTATATTGCAAACCTGATTTCCCACAAGAGAACCTATCTATGGGCATGGGTCCTATGCATCTCCGAGTGGGAGCTGGGCCAATGCCATGCAGAAGGGTCTCCCACAACTTGGGATGACATTTCTTGCTCTTGGTAGGGGAGACAAAACCATCTGATCGGATAAAGATGGTGAAGGCCACAGTTAAAGGATGGACGGAATGGTGCGGCAGCAGTGCTAAAGAGGGCTTGCGTTAACTAGAAGAACTGAGCGGTTTAAAACACAACAACACTTATTTTGCTCATGAACATGCATTTGGGTCAGGGTTTTTTTAGTCTGAATAACTCCTCTTTGCTCCCCTTGATGTCAGGAGAGGCTTGAAGCCTGGAGTCTGGGATCAGCTGAAGGCTGACTCACACATGCCCAGTGGTTGGTGCCGACTCTCTGCTGGGCATCAGTTCCTCTCTCTGTATAGGATTGTTTGGTCTTTGCAACAATTGTTGGCTTCTGCAGAGTGAGCATCTCTCCCAACTCGACCCTGGCAGAAGTATTGTTTCTTTCCTAGACTTTGAAGTCATATGGTATCCATTCTACATTATTCCACTGCTTGGGACAATCCAAAGTCCTTGCCCAGATTTAAAAAGGAGAGTATTGAAATCATGTAAAAGGAGCCTGAGGGATGGGAGATACACGGCGGCAGTCATAACAACCTGCCACCCTGCTTTAGGTCCACGAGGATGCGGTCAGAGGCATTGAAACCACCGGCCCCTGTCGGCCTGGTCACAGCCTTTGGAGAGGTTGGGGTCTGCTCTGTCCAAATCACACGTACTGAGAATGGAAGAGGGTTGGCTGTCCCAACATTTCCTCTCTCATGAAGTGGGAATGAATGCCAGGAAGACGATAGTATTTTCACACCACTGTCCAGAGAACTACTGCATTTTCGATAGCTTTGTACCAAGCTAATATAAACACTGAATGTGATTCCAGTAAAAATATCATTTTTATCCTTCTAGTGTTACATAAGTTCTAGACAATTTCTAAAACTTACGTAGACAAAATCATGTGAGAATATCTCAGAAAATTATGACAAAAAGAAAAAAAAAGAAAAAAATAAGGGACAGGGTAAGCCTTGTCAGATGTTAAAAACATCCTATGGTGCTGACTCATGAACAAACAGAGAAGCCAGTGAAACAGAATAGAAAGTTGAGAAACATTCCCAAGTGCATAATAAGGACATGGAGTTCATAATAAGGTGGCATTTAAACTTCATGGGAAAAACATGGACTTTCTAATAAATGATTTGGAACAACTAGATAGTACTGTTTCTTTGTTTTATTTTCCCATCACAGCTGACATTGTCATTATTTAAGGATGTTGAGCTGGAATCATATTTCATATAAACCGTGAGAATAAACTGCAAATAGATGAGACACTTAAATATACAAAATAAAATGACGCATGTACTAGGAATGAACATGGATGAATTTCTTCTTTTTTAAAGATTTTATTTATTTATTTTCAGAGGAGGAGAGAGGGAGAGAGACATCAATATGTGGTTGCCTCTCATGCATCCCCTACTGGGGATCCAGCCTGCAACCCAGGCATGTACCCTGACTGGGACTCAAATCAGCGACCCTTTGCTTCACAGGCCAGCACTCCATCCACTAAGCTACACCAGCCAGGGTGCTGGATGAGTTTTTTATAAATTTAGAAAGGGTAAAGACTTTCTGAGCGACTTCTGGCCAAGATGGAGACATAGGTAGATACACTGTGCCTCTTTATACAACCAAAAGAAGGACAACAACAAAGTTCAAAACAAAAAAGCAATCAGAACTGACAGGAACTCGAACTGTATAGAAGTCTGACAACCAAGGAGTTAAAGAAGAAACATGCATCCAGACTGGTAGAGGTGGGGTGTAGGTAGGGGTGAAGATGGGCAGCTGGGCAGAGAGGACTCATGCCAAAGCAGTAGCTGGAGAACTGGACAAGGATGTGGCTGGCAGATTGGGTGGTTCCACACTTGTGTGCAGATAAACAAGGAGGAACAACTGGGGAGAAAGACCACAGAACCCAGGGTTCCAGTGTGGAGAAATAAAGCCTCAAAAACAGGGCTGTAAAAGTCTGTGGGGGTTGCAGTGGTGGGAGAAACTGCCAGCCTTACAGGAGAGTTTGTTGGAGAGACTCACAGGGTTCTAGAATGTATACAGACATACCCACCCACCCAGGAATCAGCACCAGAAGGGCCCAATTTGCTTGTGGTAGCAGAGGAAGTGACTGAAAGCTGACTGAGAGATGAGCAAGAAGCATTGTTCCCTCTCTGACCCCTCCCCCAGAGAGAGCACCATAATGCAGTGACATGGGTTGCCCTGCCCTGACGAATACCTAAGGCTCTGCCCCTTACTAGGTACCAGGTGCACCAAGGCCAAAAAAAAGGGCCCAAATGAAAGAACAGATCAAAGCTCTGGAAAAAATACAACTAAGCAATGAAGAGATAGCCAACTCTCGGGATTCAAAACACTGGTAATCAGGATGCTCACAGAATTGGTTGAGTATGGTTGAAAAATAGAAGAAAAAGTGAAGGCTATGGAAAGTGAAATAAAGGAAAATGTACAGGGTACCAACAGTGAAGAGAAGGAAACTGGGACTCAAATCAATGGTTTGAACCAGAAGGAAGAAATAAATATTCAACTGGTACAGAATGAAGAAACAAGAATTCAAAAATATGAGGAAAGGCTTAGGAACCTCTGGGAAAACTTTAATGTTCCAACATCTGAATCATAGGGGTACCAGACAGAGAAGAGGAAGAGCAAGAAACTGAAAACACCAGAGGGGAAAAGGGAGGGAATTTCAAGGGAAGAGGGGAAGGGTTTAGAGCAACAAGTATAAAAGACACATGGACAAAAACTAGGGGGTTGGAAATGGGAGGGAGGTGGGGAGGGCTGGGGTGGTGGGCTGGGAAGGGAGTAAAAGAAAACTGTACAAGAACAACAATTAAAATAAAAAATAAAATAAAAAAGAAATTGAAAACTTACTTGAAAAAAATAATGAAGGAGAACTTCCTCAGTCTGGCAAAGGAACTAGACTTTCAGGAAGTCCAGGAAGCTCAGAGAATCCCAAAGAAGTTGGACCCAAGGAAACACACACTAAGGCACTTCATAATTACATTAGCCAAGATTAAAGATAAGGAGAGAATCTTAAAAGCAGCAAGAGAAAAGGAGACAGTGACCTACAAAGGAGTTCCCATTAGACTATCAACTGATTTCTCAAAAGAAACCTTACAGTCAAGAAGGGGCTGCAAAGAAGTATTTGAAGTCATGAAAGGCAAGGACCTACATCCAAGATTGCTCTATCCAGCAAATCTGTCATTTAGAATGGGAGGGCAGATAAAGTGCTTCCCAGATAATGTCAAGTTAAAGGAGTTCATCATCACCAAGCTCTTATCATATGAAATGTTAAAGGGACTTATCTAAGAAAAAGAAGAAGATAAAAAATATGAACAGTAAAATAACAATAAACTCATAACTATAGACAACTGAACCTAAAAAAAAACGAAAACAAAAATGAGCTAAGGAAACAACTAGAACAGGAACAGAGTCACAGAAATAGAGATCATATGGATGGTTATCAGTGGGGAGGGGGAGAAGAAGAATGGGGGAGGAAAGGTACAGGGAATAAGTAGCATAAATAGTAGGAAGAAAATAGACAGTGGGAGGTTAAGAATAGTATAGGAAATGGAGAAGCCAAAGACCTTATAAGCATGACCCATTGACATGAATTAAGGCAGGAAGAATGCTGGAGAGAATGAGACTATTTGGCAGAGGGGGGATAAAGGGGGCAAAATTGAGACAACTGTAGTAGCATAATCAATAAAATATATTTAAAAACTTCACCTGGCTGGTGTAGCTCAGTGGATTGAGTGCGGGCCTGCGAACCAAAGCATCACCAGTTTGATCACCAGTCAGGGCACATGCCTGGATTGCAGGCCAGGTCTCAAGTAGGGGGTGCGCTAGAGGCAAACACACATTAGTGATTCATGTGTCACTCCTCCCTTTCTCCCTCCCTTCCCTTCTCTCTAAAAATAAATAAATAAAATCTTTAAAAAAATCCAAAGATACAAAAATTCAAAAATTTAAAATGCAGATGTAAAACTTGGAAACAAATTTAGTTAAAAAGTGAATCAATCTAATACATAAAGAACTCTGAAAATCTAGAAGAATAGGCAAAGACCTGCACAGGTCACAGTAAAATACATTTAAAAAATAATGAAAAGAGTCTCAACTTCACCCATATTAAGAGAGATAAAAATAAATATCAAAAAATGATATTTTTGCTCACAGGTGACCAAAAACTTCAAAAGTTCAACAGCACACTGCATGGATATGGCTGTTTGTATTTGGGGGTGGTGATTGGTGCTGCAGGATTTATCTTTTTTTCTATACTTTCACTTTCATTCTATCCATGTGTTTATGTTTAAGTTGGGTCTTTTGCAAACCACACAAAATTGTCTCTTGCAAACCACACAAAATTGTCTCTTGCTTTTTAAGAAATTCAGACTGATGATCTCTGCCTTTTAGCTGGAGTGTGTAATCTGTTTGCGTTTAATGCAATTAGTGAGAGGGTTGTGTTGAAGTATATCACATTGTTATTTGATTTCCATTAGTGTGATTTATTCTTTGTTCCTTTGTCCTTCCCTTCCTGCCTCTTTTGTTGCATCTCATTTTGTCTTCTTTCCTGGCTTTTAGTTATCTCTCTCTATATTCTTTAATGGCTCTGGATTACAATACGCCCCCTTCACATATCAGAGTGTACTTTAAGTTCATGTATACTCCTCAAAGAGGACACTGTAATGATGCATTTCTACGTGTCCTTCCCCCGCCACCATTTATACTTAGCCGTATTTTATACTTTTATTTCTCTTTTTCCCTTCTGCTTAGAATGAGGATCACTTTCCTTTGCCTAAAGAATTTATGTTAGTATTTCTTTCAGTGCAGGTGTGATGGCAAGAAAGTCTGCTACCTAGCTTTTGTGTCTTTATTTCATTTTTGAACAATACTTTCACTGGACATAGAATTCCAAGTTGAGTTCCAGAAGGAGCTTGCCTGTTTTCCTGTCTTTGAACTTTTCTTTAAAAGTGTCATTTCACTGTCTTCTGACTTGCATTATTTCTGGGGAAAAGCTCATTTTTATTCACATTGTTGCTTCCTCTAAAGTACTGCTATCATCTTATTTCTTCTGTCTACTTTCAACTTTATCTTTATCTTTGAGGTTTATCCACTTGACTATTCTGTGCTTAAAAGTGGCTTCCTTTGTCCTGCCTGATGTTCACTGTGCTGTCTGAATCTGTGGATGAGAAATGCAGTCTGACAATAGGGCTTTGAAAAAAAAGAAACTTGTTGCTGCACTCCTTTCAAGTGAAGTCTGTTTGTTGTTCAAATGCAGTGCTCTGTGGGAGAAGACTGGAAGGAAACCCTGCTGAGTTTCACGAGTCTGCAGAGAGAGGTCCTGGCAGAAGTACGTGGTGGGCAGGAAGGGCGGAGCCATCTCAGTGCATGCCCCTGGATTAAATTGCCAAGCTCTTCACTCCTGTGGGCCTGTCCCCCACCCTAGCAGCTGGCTGTGTGCGTCTCTCCCAGTCACGCTGAGACCTGACTCTTCTTGTGGGTCTGCAGCAAAGAAGTGTATGGGTCTTGGTGAGTAGAGGCATTAGTAAGATATTTTTTAAATTTTCATCACAAAGATTTTTAAGCAGGTTTCTTCAAACGTGGGAGCTAAGAAAATACTTCCACGGACAAAGGAGAGTTGAAGGAATCAGCACGTTCAAGGTGCTTACCTGCTTCTTCCCAACGTGCCCACGGGCAGACCTGAGCTTGTCAAAGAATATGTTTTGCATACTTGTTGAATGGCTACTGCAGGAGCACAGAGGCTTTCTCTCCGGGAAGGTGTCTGAACGAAGCTCATGTTGTGCTCAGGGATGGCAGGAAGTCCTTACAGGGTGGGTGTTAGAAAACATGTAAGGCCTCTAGCTGGCCAGGCTGTCGGGGCCTGGGCTCAGACCAGGCTCTGTCCTAACTTGGTGGTACCTTCACTAGGTCACCACACCGTGGTGGGACTTTGTCTCTCTCTTAGGTCTCAGAAAAGGATGAGGACCTCCAGCATGGTTCTAAAACTTGTTTAAACCATAGAATCATTTCCTGAAAACTTAGAAACATTGCCTCACACCATAGAATCATTTCCTCAAATATGTTGTACCTAAATGAGTATGTGGCTGGGCAACTTTGTAAAATACTATTTTTGTTTTGCTTTTCACATTTTTCCTTTTTTGCATTTTTCAGTAGGTCCTTAGTAAGTGTTAGATGCAGGGATTTTTTTATTTTTTGAGCTCCAAGTCAGTAGTTGTGTGACAAGACTGCTCTTTCCGGGTGACACAGTCAAGGTCATCAAGAGATTGCGTCGCTGCATGCTTTGTGTATGAGTAGACGTGAAAGGATGCTTTGGTGAACAGCTTGGTAACTTCACATCTAGATATGAAAGAACTAAAGTCATTTCCAAATTCCATACGCTGCTGTTCTAGAGCCACAAGTGATAAAATTCAGAGTGTACCTGGCAATAAAAATAAGACACAAATACTTTACTCCCATGGGCTACCCACAGAGATCTAGGCCATGTGGATCCACATGAAGGAGGGAGAGGGAATTAGATTTGAATGAAAGTCAACACTGTCAGTTTCACTTGGGTTCAGGTGATAGAATCTGTATTATGTTCACCGTATATCCCCAACACCTGGCTCTTAGTTGGTGATCAATCAGCATTTGTTCATCGGTTGATGGGCAGATTTTGCTTTCCAGTGCTATTGCAGAGAGGAGCCCTTTCTAACTCAAAAGGCTGATATAGCCCACAGTGGCCAGCAAGGAGTCTGAGTCTAGAAGTCGGCAGTGACACAGAGGAACAGGCTGAAAGGGACTAAGGCTCCTGAGCAACCCGGAGGTCAGTAGATACTGATCGCATGGTGGGGACCCTGGGCTGGATGTGAGGGGTTGAGCTAGCTCTGCCCATGTGAGAGGTGGGGCCAGGTCTTCTGGAGAGACACCCTGCCAGCCCTGCCCTCCGTGGCCTTGCATGGTGCCAGCACAGGCACGGTCCCATGGGAACCCTCTGCCAGGACATAAGCTGGGGTGGCAGCTCAGTGACGAGCACCTGCTGGAAACTTGAAATGCTGGGTGTCCAATGTGGGAGGGATATGAGGAAGTGTCGAGCTCAAATCAGTGTGGTCTGGAGGGGACAGGAGTTGGTGGACTCTGAGAACTCTCAGTGGTTAGCAGGGTTGAAGAAGAAGGGGCAACCAGGAGACTGGAGACCAAGCTGGGCCGTCAGCCCAGAGGAGGGCAGAAAAGGGCAAGGAAAGAAATTCGGCCCAGGTGAGAATGAGGAGTTTCTCAGGCTTTGCTTCCCTCCCCTCCAGACCCCGCAAAGCTGCCACTGGGAG
>PVKU01016499.1:0-14381 GCA_004027475.1 Anoura caudifer | reverse complement strand
TCTGAGGCAAAACTTCCATTTAATCATCTTTCAGTCCTACAGTTCCCAGTGGCTCCAATGGGTGGATGGCTAAGGCCAGTTACAGCAAGAGCAGCTGGTGTCAAAGACCAGGCCCGCCTGACACGCAGTTGTAGAAGGCCGGCCTGCTGGTGGGGCTGGGGTAGAGACCGTCGGACTTCCTGGTGCAGAATCTGCTGTCACCACCACTGCCACCCCCAGGAGCTGTGGGGACGATGGGGGCCGAGGTGGTGCCCAGGGTAGAGGTGCAATCTGGAAGAGAGTAAGAAAAGGGTTCTGCTGGGGACCCCTTTCCCAGAACAAGGGTCAGGTCTGTGATAGGGTCACGGGTGGGTTCCTCTCAGCCGAGGGCACACCTTACCCGAATCAGTGGTTACTCGCTCTGGGCCTAAGCCAGACACCCAAGTTCACAGCCCAGCTCTGCCAGGAGCTATGTGACCGTGAAGAAGCTGTTATCTTCTCTGAGCCTCAATTTCCTCCTTGTAATGATGGGAAGGGAGGAGCGATAGAATTCCAGTGACAGAGTTCTAACCACCTCTTAGAATTATTAGGTAAAGCATTTTCCCCTGTACTTGGTATATAACATAGTGAATGTTATACAATTATTAGCTTTTATTTTATATTTAAAAGGAAAACTAATGTTTATTTATCACCTGCATGCTTCTCCAAATATACTGCTCCATTACTGCCCCCCACCAAAAAAAATCCTACGAAGTGGAAGAATTTTGAAGGTCACTTAATCCTTGCCAGCCGAAGCAAGGACTGAGCTCCAAAGCCAGTTCTGCCTGAGTTCAGAGCCCAGGCTCTGCCTCCTGCACTGATCATCTTCTAACCACCTCACTGAGGTTTGGCTGACATACAAAACGCTGTACTTATTCAATGTACAGCCTGAGGAGTTCGGAGGTCAGTGCGCATCATGATCAGCTCGATCGATGCCATCAACAAATCCACCCCCTTCAAAGCCTTTTCTACTTATTACTTTATTATTATTATTATCACTAGTGACAGGAATGTGAACTGTAAGATGTTCCCTCCTAGCCAGCAGTCAAGTAGAGCTGTGCAGTGCAGGTAACTGGCTCCACTCTGTACTAATCCCTAGGACTTCATTCGTCACGTGTAACTGAAACTTGGACCCTTTGATCAAGTCCTCCCTTTCTTCCCTCCCTGGTTTTTATTTTTGTTTTTATTTTTCATAGCGCATTAGTTTTTAAGGTTTTATTTATTTACTTTTAGAGAGAGGGGAAGGGAAGGAGAAAGAGAGGGAGAGAAGCATCGATGTGCAAGAGACACATGGGTTGGTTTCCTCTCGAACATCCCCAACCGGGGGATGGGAGGGAGGACCTGGCCCACAGCCCAGGCCTGTGCCCTGAGCATCTAACTGGCAACATGATATTTTTGGTTCACAGGCCAGGACTCAATCCATGAACCACACCAGCAAGGGCTGGTTTTTATTTTTAAACAGGCAAATAACACCTGTCTCTAAGAGTGCTTGTGAGGAGGACATGAACCCTAAAGGACCAGCAGGCCTGGCATGGAGCGAGGGCTCCACGGTCAGCACTGGCTCCCCGCAGGCTTCCTGGACCTCTTGCTTTATGGACCAGCCGTGATGCCTGGGGTTGGGGCAGAATTGTGCGTTGAGACCAACTGGAACTCCGCTTCTCACCGGGGGACAGGTGCAAGCTGGACCCCTTCAGGCTTCTCCTTTCATCCCTTTCCTCATCTCCTAACTTCTTAACTTCTCCTGTCTTCACTGCTCCATCAAATCCATAAAGGCTGGAGCTGGGCAGGTGGGAACAGGGGACAAGGTGTCTGCTGCCCCTTCCCTCCCTAGGCTCCAGGATGTGCAGGTCCCTGTCCGGAGCCCCCTCAGCAGCTCTACAGAGGAAAACCCCCAGGAAGGGTGACGGGTCCTTTCTCACAAAGACTGTTAGCCATGACTGGCCCCTAGGAGGCCCCCTGGGTCTCTCTCCAGGCCCCCGTGCCACTAGCTCCGCATGGAAATGCCAGGACAGGTGGGAAGTCTGAACGAGGCCCGGCCGGGAGCAGCTCCGGGCTGTCTCCCCCCCTCCCTAACCATGTTCAGTGTGTGGTCTCGTGGCCGGAAGGTGGCGTGTCACTACTCACTGGGAGCGGAGATGCCGAGCAGATTTGAGGGCATTCATGAGCGGGTATTTGCCTTGTCCACAGAAAGTGCCCGTGAAGCCATCCAAGTCGATGGCCCAGACCATGGCGCCTCCAAAGCCGTTCTTCAGCAGCCACTCGGCCTGCAGGAGATAGTCGGGGGGCCTGCAGGGTGCCCTTGCACAAGTTCAGGGAGTGACTGCAGCAGCAGGGCGGGGAGGGGGGCACACTGCCGTCACGAGAGGCGGGCACGGGAGAGTGGATTTCCTGTAGTGACTCTGAGGGACTCACAGACATGGTTGGACACAAGGAAAGGTTTTAGGATACCAAGTCAGGGAGATAGAATCTTGGGCCCAGGCAGCTCTATCTTCCTGTTCTCTGTGACCCCCACCCACTCCTGAGAAGGCTGTCTGAGCTGGAGCTTGGGTGGGTTGTAGCATCACAAGAGATAATAGGGCCCTTCACACAGCAAGTATCTAGGCAAAAGGTAGGGCTCCAGACAGGGAGGTATAGGGTCAAGGGCCCTGGGGTCGGTAAGCAGAACCACCGGGACCAAGCATCTAAAGGCCAGTGGGCCGAAGCCTAAGGGCCCAGACGATCTCTGCCTCCTGGTTTTGATTCAGCCTGTATACAAGGAGATTTGCTGGAAGCAGGGGAGGAGCAAAGGAGAGGAAGAACTCTGTTCGGCACCATGGTCCTCGGAGTGGTCCTCAGAATGCCTGCCTTGGAGAACTGGGTCAGGGCCAGAGCAGTGCGGGGAGGGGACCAAAAGGGAGTCTGCAGGAGCAGGGGGGACAGGAGTGCGCAGGAGCTGAGAGAAGTAAGGCCACCAAGTGCAAGTGCACAGGAGCGGAGGGGGCGTTCCAACTGCGGGCTCTGCAGCAGGCCGCTGGCTCCACCTAAAGCCTTGCCTTCTCTTCCATGTCTCCTGGGACTGTAATCCAAATGCTCTTGGAGGGCAGGTGCCCTACCCCTTCCCAATGTGCAGAGGGAAGGGTGCAGAGGGCCTTACCTTGAGGGTGAAGCTCTTGGGCCTGGGGGGCGTTCCTCACCTCGGTGGCTCCTCCCAGGAAGGAGCAGACCTGCGGCCAGTGCAGGAGGAGAGTCACAGCTCAGGTGGCCCCTCCTCTGCTCAGCCCACCTCCTCCTACGCCTTGCGTTTGTTTTCTGGATGTACACCCCACCCCACCCCTCTTCGCTGGAAATAAATAAGAACACATGGTTCCAATTTCATCCCAACTCCCTGGCTCTGCTTCCCCTCCAGCTGCACCGTGGTGAGGGCCCTGGCTGGAGGTGAGACATGAGTTCCTGTCCTGTGTCTGCCAGCAGCCATCTGCAAGACAATGGGCAGGGCAGCTTCTTGGTGCCTTGTTCCCTGGTTCCCTTTGAAATGAATTTACCTGTTCTTATTTGAAAGGATTTTTTCCACAAAGAGCCAACACGAGGATGATAGAGTATAAGGGTTAGGGCTGGGAGCTTGACAACTTACCCCATGTTTTGCTGTATATAATGCACACTTTTCTGCCCAAATTTTTGAGGGAAAAACAAGGATGCACATTTTGGGTTGGTATAATGACTACATACCATAGGCATAACAATCCCCATGTATAATGCATTCAAAACATGGGTGTGCACTATACACAGCAAAATATGGTAGATTCGAATCCTAGCTCTGCCACTTGCTAGTTCTGCGACCTCGAACCAAGTTCTTAACCCCCCTGTGCCTCAGTGTACCCTCTTGCATAAGAGGATAAAATCAGCACCCCATTGTTTACGGTGAGCAGTAGGTAAGATAATAGATAGAAGTCACTTAGAACAGAGCCTGGCTGTCTACTTGCACTCAGTAAATGGTGACTGCTACTGGAATTAAAGATGCATGTTGACTTTAAAGGGTTAAACTTTAAGATGCCTCATCAATTGATCACTCTACCTTTCCTTCCCTACCATGTATACTCGGAGAAGTCAACACAGGGTACCCTGCATTAGAAATCACAGTATCTGTTCCCTCTTCATGGAGGTATCTCCAATCCTTTAGAACAGAAAGAGTGGCTCTCCCAGGTATCCCAGGCCCTCTGGGACATTACCTCGAAGTAGGCAAGAGTCCCAGCTTCCTGAGTATATGGCCTGGCCGTCCCTGGGCCAGAGGTGGGAGCATCCAGTCCATGGTCAGCAGGCTGAGTGAGAGTGAAGGTCTGGGCGTAAGCCCCAAGGTCACCCATCAGCTTCTTGGCAGGGGCTCCTTGGTTCTTCCAGTAGTTCATTGCATAATCCTGGGGATGAGGTGAGGAAGATGTTATTAAGTAGCAGCTGAGCATGTCCCAGAGACCTGTGGAAAAGCCTACACTTTCTGCCCAATCCTCTGGCCACTTTAAATATTGCATGTGGTCAAGCTAGCCTCAGAGGAAGGGAAGGAACACCTTCCCCGCTAGACCCAGGTGTTAGAGGTACCTCGGTCAAGAGGTACATGAGTTGGGTAGTGGATCTGGCCCAGTCAACTGGGAATGAAATACTCTCTTACCCTCCTGCCCCTCATTCTGGGCCGGACATTGGTGGCACGATTGTGGTTCAGCCATGCATCCCCTTGTCCCCAGCTGGCAGCTCAGAATTGTTCGAGCACTGGCTGTGCACCCGGGAGACCTTCCCATACCCGTTTTTAAGTTCCTGGTTGAATTCACTGAAATCACATCTAGCCAATTTACCCACCTACGAATCATTAAGTAGATTCATTATTACACCTGCCTACGAGTTATAAGGTAGGAAGGTAAACCTCATAGCATAGGGACAGGGTGGAAGGGAGGTGAGAAAGGGGGGGGTAAAGGTGGGTCATGAAATGGGCTTCTAGCATCAACAGGTTTTTAAAAGTTTTCCAGCCCTGGCTGGTGTGGCCCAATGGATTGAGCGTCAGCCCGCAAACCAAAAGGCCGCTGGTCCAATTCCCAGTCAGGGCACACACCTGTGTTGTGGGCTCGGTCCCTGCTGGGGGCATGCAAGAGGCAACCAATCAGTGTTTCTATCCCTTTCTTCCTCCCTCCCTCCCCTCACTCTTAAAATAAATAAATAAAATCTTTTTTTAAAAAAAGAAAAGAAGTTTTCCATAGTTTGGGACTAAACTGCAGGCACTATCTGCCTTCTTTGGTATGAAGATAAATGAATAAAATCACAGGGACAGGGAAGTAGGGAACACAAGTTGGGTTAGGAAAGACTGCCGTCTTCTTCCTGTCCATCAGTGTCCTTGGCCAGAGACCCCATGACCTGCTTCAAAGACACCCGGTAGGACTGGCTGTCCTGAATCCACTTCATCACTCACCACATTAAAGAATTTGTAGTCTCCCTGGTCATTGGGTCCTGCAAAGAGGGGGCTGGTCTCACCTGTGAAGCCCTCCCAGGAGCCCCTGAGGTCGTAGGTCATCACATTGATGAGGTCCATGTACCTTGGATGGTTAGGGTTGGAGTACCACGGAAGAGAAATGACCAGTGGGAAACCACACGCTTTGTGATGCTCCCCCTAAAGCTCCTAGACCCTGTCAGATGTGTCATTTGTAATTATGCCACAAGGCAATTTGCTTTGTTATTCTTTATTCCATTCTCCCTCGCCTTGATCCCAAGGATACCTGATACACAGAAGGCATGCAGTCCATCATCAGTATGGAAGGCTGCGCTCAGGCCTTCAGAACTGGTGGAAGTTAGAGACTCAACTAACTTTCTCCAATAGCCTCTTATCATTGAGAATCTCGGAAACAGGTTTGGAAACAAGCTCAGGGTTCAGGCTGGTTTCTCGTGTCTCTCAGGAGTTAGGATCATCTTACTCCTTTGGGAATGAGCCCTCTCTGTCCAGGATTCCTGGGCATTGGCCAGTCCATGGGAGAGGTACCGGGCTTGTTAGCTCTGCCTGGGCTTCTGGGCTTGGGCCTGACTTACTTTGACATCAGGGATCTGGTAGGCAGTCTCAGTGGTCCCTTTGCCAGCTGACACAGCTGCAGAAATCAGCAACCTGGGCTTATTACTCTGGGCAGCCTCTTGCTCAAACACGTCGTATATTTCCTACGGAACAGAGGACACTGGACTCAGGCTGGACGGCTCAGGGAGCATGTGACAAGGTCACGTTCTTAGGAGGAAATCTGCCAAGCGCTCGGTTTAGAGTCCTTTGACCCCAAAACTTCTGTTGGTCTCTGGGGACAGCAGTCAGTTGTCTCCCCAAACCTTGCAAATGAAGAAACATTGATGACTCTCTGAGAGTTAAACTTTAAAATGAACAAATAATGTCAAGGCAGGAAAGTAAGACAAGAGTGGTTATGTTTAGACAAAAATGACTCCTAGCTCTGTAAACTATATGTGATTGAGTCTAATAATCAGAAAACTCAGGCATGGAAGAAAAGGAAATAAGAGTATTAAAGCAAACCTTGGTGCTCAACCCAGCTGTGACCAGGGCAGAAGGCGCGCTCACCCATAACTTTATGTCTGGTGCTGGAGACAGGAGCCCCCTTGCCCTGGAGATGTCTGCCCCACCTCTCAGGGCACGGGGCCCCTGAACACCTCAGTCTGTAGCCGGTCCATCGCACCCTACACCCCGCCCACTCAGGACTCTCTGACTTCCCACCACTGTGCCCAGAGATAGGACACGAATGTTTCTGTCCCCTTGGCTGTTACATTTCTCACTGTAAGTCTACTGAATTTCATTATGCTGCCTTATACCACTCTCTGTAGGTTGGCCACGTGGGTTTTCCCTGAAAGAAAGATCTGATCCTGCGCTAAGGGAATCAGGCTTTGAGCGAGAAAGGCTGAGCTCTCTACCCTCCGCTGTAGGGCGGTCAGCCTCTCTCAGAACCCCCCACCAGACAGAGAGAGCCCTTCTCCCTGGACGGTTGTGGGCCAGATCCTGTGGTCTTTGGACACGGGCAGGGGGAGTCACCTTCAGCAGGACGGTGAACAGCTGCTGGGTGTCCACGGGGCTGCCACGGTTGCCGGGGTACTCCCAATCAATGTCCAGCCCATCGAAATTGTACTTCCTCAGAAACCGGATGGCCGACTGGATGAAGGTGTGGCGGTTCTCGGCAGTGGCCACCATGTTGGAGAATCTGGGGTCAACACATCACTACGGTCACGGTGTCATGGTCACAGGAAGGGCAGGAGCTCCCGGGGGCAGGCACAGGAGGACGCATCGGTGGCCGAAGCGCCTGGATCCTCTGCCTCGTCCCTCAGCCCCCCGCCTGTTGCCTGGACAGACGTCCAGGCATTCAGTCTTCCCTGCCGCACGAGTAGTGCAGGGGGACGGCGGCGGATCCAGCAGAGCCTCCGCCGTGGACAATCTCACGCAGAGGAAGGCACCGACACGTACACAGGCGGTTAAGCTGCAGTGCGGTAAGAGCTGCGACGGAGGAAGGACAGGCTGCGGGAGAGCTTTGGCCAGGTTTCCGGGGTGTCTCAACTGGGATCCGAGGTCACCGGCCACCCACTTCGGAGAAATGCAGAGCCCTTGAGGGCTCGGAAGAGACTGAGTAACGTGGGAGTGATTCTGCCGTGAATACAGGTCTTAGCCCTGGGTCCCAAAGTTCTAGCCGCCAACAGACAGCAGGGTTTTCAGCTCTGGGTTGCTGGCGACAGAAAGATACTGACGTAAAGGAAATCCCACCGACAAGGAGCTGTCATCTGCTGCTTGCCTACTCCACAGTGTCAGGGTGACAATATCTTTTAAATCTTTAATGTGCTTACTTCACAGTGTTTGTTGTGAGGGCTACATAAGTGCTACGTGAAAAGCACCTAGAAAAGTGCCTGGCGTGGTTGTCGCCCAATAAACACGCTCAGCATTTAACTGGCACAAGAGCCATCTCAGAGTAGCACGTTGGGAGCCAGCTCCTAGGTTGGCGTGGGGTGCACTGTAGCATGGCAAACTCCAGGGGACAGTCTTCACACGCGCCGGGAAGCACAGGCTACAGCACTGAGAATCTGGTGGGAAAACAAGCCAGAGAAATGACAGCAACCTGCCTCTCCCACGCACAGCATGGGGACTGCCCACGCTGCACGAGAGGGTTTGTGGTCAGGACGCGAGGACCAGACGTTCTGGTGCTGGTGACTCCGGGGAGCCCCTGCAGGGCCCCTGTGGAAACCCCCAGCCCGGCCCAGAGCCCGAACCTGGAACTCACTAGTTCTTGAGGCGGTTGATGCCGGCATACAGGGCCTCACCGTTCCACTCGATGGTTTTGATCTGGTTGTCGGCCAGGCCCGAGAAGGCGTAGATGATGTGTGTGCAGAGACAAGGGTCCATGTTCTCGGGCAGGTAGCTGGTGATCCCAGGGCGGTACTGGCTCCAGTTGGTGAAGCAACACACAATTTTGGTCGCTGTGCCTGGAACAGCAGGAACAAGAGATGAAACCTGCCCTGACTACTGCCGCCTTCCCCCAGGCACCCTGACACTCCCCGCCCTCACGCACGGCACTCACCCAGCTGCAGCAGGAGGGCCAGCCCTGAAGAAGAAAAGAGACCTCGGTCAGAAGGTGGCAGGCTCATCCTTTCCCTGGAGGGAGTGGACCAGCCCTGGGAATCACTGGCCGGTATGTGAAGAGCATCTGAGACCTGATATCACCTCCCCCCTGACCACCGGCTCTAGAAATCCTCTCCCACCGTGGACCCCCCCCTAAATGCTCTGGGGGAAGGGGGCTGACTAGGCATCCAGGGAGCTGCCTAGAAGCCTGGGTGGCAGAGAGTGTGCAGCTCAGGAACCGGGAAAATTCACTGTTATTCTTCCAACAAACTCCTATTAAGTGCCGGGTGCTGGAGATAAGAACAAAAAAACTAGATAAGATCCCTGCCCCCAAAGAACTCACAGCCCGACGGGAGCGTCAAGCCTGTGAGCGCAAGGGTGCCAGGCGATGTGACTGCTGATGACGTGGGGATGCGCACAGAGCATTATGAAAACACATCCTGGAAGTCTTCCCAACAGAGGTGGCATGTGGGCGGGGCCTCTCTGCTCTCCCTCAAGGCTGCTTTGGTATTTGCGGTGGATTATCTGCGTCACAGAACTTATCCCGCGGAAAGATAATTGTTGGTCTTTCCGCTGGACCGTGAGCTCCTTTAGGGCAGGGACTGTGCTTACCCCGCCGAGTCCCCACTGCCCAGCACAGTGCCTGGGACATAGTCAGCCCTCCATCCATATGTGTGGAATGACTGGACCCCAGAGACAGGCCAAATCAGTGGACAAGGGCAGAGGAGCAGCTGGGGATGGAGAAGGGGGGCTTTGGGCCCAGGGCCCCTTCCCATGGCAGCCTCTTCACACTGAGAACTACCACTCACCTTTTCTAGAACCAACTTCTCTCTGCTCTTCAACTCAAATGATGACTCTAAGGTTTATTCCCTTCTAAGCTACCCAACCACATCACATACATGCGGATGGCCCACTGATCAGCCTCCCTGGGCTGCTGGCCAGCGCAGGCCCCGCCTCTGGGGACCAGTTAGCGCAGGAGGAACTGCATTCGCTCTTTAAGGCTTTTCCGCCTCCTCTCCAGCCCCCTCCCACCTGGCCCACAGAACATATTCAGATAAAAGCTGCCTCGTCCCTTTTTTTTCTCTGCTAATTGCTCCCGCTAGCTGATTAGTCCTTGGTCAAGTCCATGCGTTGAGCTCCTGCTCTGTGGCTGGCAGCGAGGGAGAATCACAGAACGTGAGAATGGAGGGGGCTCGCCCGAGTCTTCCATCAACTGCCGAGGGCGTTCACCAGCGTTGTCCTTTGCCCTCCTCGCTGAAGCCCTGGGCTGCTCAGAAGGCCCTTCCTTTCTTCCTTCCTGCCTCCCTCCTGCCCTTCCTTCTTTCCTTCCTCCCTTCCTTCCTCACTGTGTCACGATCCCAAGGAGGCTGCAAGAGACAACGGGGAAGACACAGGCGGCCCCGGAGCACAGAGAATGTGGGTGGAGGCAGGGTGCATGGCGGAGAAGAAGCAGCTGCTCTGGTCGCCGAACTGGGCTGCCTGGGAAAGAATCACCAGCAAGAACCAGCAATTTGCCCATTTTGGTGGGAAGTCCTAAATGCGAGTTCCAGGCCTGGATGAGCACCCAGGAGCTTTTTATGGGGAGCAGGGCAGGCCCCCCCACCCTGTACCTGGCTCCCTTCCGCAGGCAAGGGAGCTGGGACTAAAAGGGCAGGGGCATCACCTGGCTCCGTTTACCCTCTGACTCTTATCCGTGTTTTGCTTGTTGGGTAATCAACCCAAGACACAATGGAGACGCCGTGAGAACAGCCTTAGAAGGCTGTTGGCTGAAGGTACATTTAGGAAACGGCATATCTGGCACCGGTATGAGGCTGGCCTAGAGTCCAAAGTCATTTCAGAGTAGGCCCCACATGCCAAAGAGACCAGCTGGACCCCAGGGGTGGAGTATGGACAAAGGAGTCAGGCAGCCGTTCGGCCTGGCCACACGGTGTGGCTGACCCTGCCCACGCTCCAACTCCTTGGTTCTGTTGTAGCCACGGAGGTCAGGGAGCGCAGAAGCCTGGGAGGTTTCAGGAGGTTTGGAATGAGAAAGCATTACTTGCCAAGGTTGCTTCTGTTTCATCGAAGGTGGCCTGGTTGACAGAGGATGGAGGAAATTCACAGGGGACAGACATTTCTAACTAGGCTTCGACTCAGAAGGGAGAAGCGACAAGGCCCGGAACAAGGAGCCGTGTGAACCACAGAAGACACGGCTGCAAAAGTGCCCGTGGATCGAGGCTGAGAATTGCACTGTTCTAGGACTTCCCTCCACTCCACTCCACTCCACTCCACTCCCAGCCTTACTACCCATACAGAAAGGGAGGCACCTGCAGGAAGCCCACCAGGATGCCACATCACATGTGTCCAGACTATGTCTGAGGGTCCCTTGGCCCCAGAAGGCAATGGAAGGAGCAAAGGCTCTCTCCCCAACCGCAGGCCCGGTTTTACCTTTGGCAGGGACACCAGCCCCAGGCATCCACCCAGCCAGATTGTGACCCTGGTTAGGACAGAGTGGCCCTATGGGGGGCACCATGAGAGGAAGTGTGGGGACTCCTCCCACTTAAAGATACACCCACTGAGTTCTCAAGACCCTCTGAAAGGTGCTGGTCCAGCCCCATGTAAGGGCAACTTGGGGTCACAGAAAATTCAGGAAGGGGTCCTCCAGACGTCCGTACGTGTTACGAAAGGCTGATGGCACTCCCAGGGTTATTGATCGCCCACAGCCTCCCCTGGGCCTCTTCAGGCCTTCAGCTCAGCTGACTTCTGGCTGAACCCGTAGTCGCTGGCTGCCAAGAACTTGAGGCCCTGACTAACTTGAACTGGACCCATCTTGAAAATAATAATAACAGCTAACATTCATTCAGTAAATACAATGTGCCAGGAGCTAAACAAGAGGCCTTTATCACCTTAATCTTCTGGACGTTTGCAAAGTAAATGGTTCTCTGCTCGCAGCAGGTATGAGAGATGATTCTGTAGCATTCAAGGCCTCGTGCCCAAGACATGGGGCCTTTGATGGACTCGTGAGCTCCAAACAAGGCCCAGGTCAACGTGTTGGGCCACTGTCCATAATAATCAAAGTTACAACAAACACAAAAAGTGTTTGTGATGTGGCAGGCACTAGCCTAAATGCTTTGCAGTTAGTAACTTACTCCCTCTTGTCTCTGGGAGAGAGGCATTCTTATTGCCCACATGTTACAGAGGAGAAGACCGGGGCACAGAGAAGGTAAGTAAACTGCCCAGGGTCACACAGCCAGTAAGTTAGTGACAGAGCCGGGGTGGGAACCCACACAATCTGACTCCAGACTGTGCTTTAATGACTCACCCATTCAGCTTCTTGAGAACACGATGACCAGAGGCAGCAAAGGACTGAGCCAGAGGTAGGAACCAGGGAGGCGCCCAAACAATGCCTACCTCACAGTAAGGAGGTCCGAGCACTGGGCGGCATTTAGGGGCCCCGGGAACGGGGTTCCCCCAGTCTCCAGCGGCGCTCACCGCCCCTGCTGTAGGGCACATATATCTGGGGTTTCCTCAGTCCTCAGAGAACGTCCGAAGCCGTTTTGAAATAAGTCCCCTGGTGTTCCCACTGTCACTCCCCTCTGGGTTACGTGGCCGTCTCTCAAGCCCTCCCCTGCAGAAACGCTAGTGCTGCCCCCAGTCACCCGCTGTGTGACCTTATGTCCCCTGAGCCCGCAAATTCACCTGCAAATTTGGCTTTGTGGCCTCCTTCATACGCCATGAGGATTAACAATGAAAGTGTTGTTCAAAGTGCAGGCTAAAAAAAAAATCATTTTTTTCTAGAAGGAAAGGATTGGACGAGATGGGAAAAAACACAATTTACCCTGGATTTAGGGTGTGTGGGCCTTAGGCCGGGGTAGCCTTCGCCCCTCTTTGCCACCGCGCTGTACAGGGAGAATGGCAGACTTTTCTGTCAATGGCAAGAAAGCAATATTTTAGGCTCCGCCGGCCACCTGGCTCTGTCTTCTCCTCTCTGCCACTGGAGAGAGGAAGCAGCCGCAGACGATGCATGAACAAGTGGGGCTCGGCTGTGCTCCGACAGCATTTTATTTACAAAGAGATGCAACGGGCCGGATTTGACCCATGGGCCGCAGTGTGCTGTCCTCTGCTTTCTTTTAAAGACTTTATTCATTTATTTTTAGAGAGAAGGGAAGGGAGGGAGAAAGAGAAGGAGAGAAATATTGATTGGGCCTGTAACCCAGACATGTGCCCTGACCGGGAATCAAACCAGCGACCTTTCAGTTTGCAGGCCGGTGCTCAGTCTGCTGAGCCACACCAGCCAGGGTACTGGCCCTCAGCTTTTAACAGTTCCACTCTGGTCCTCCTCCAGCTGCACCCCGACTCGCCATGAGGCGGGCAGACTGCAGGGCCAGCGGCACATCCACCCGGAGCCCCATCCCTCCTGTTCTGAACCGTGACGGCAGGCACCCAGGGTTCCTGCCTGTCAGCCTGCGCTCACTTTCGGGGTGTGTACGCTTGCCCATTTTTATTGCGTTGTTGATGCTTTTGGTATTGCTCTTTAGGAGTTCTCCCTGTACTACATACATTTATCTTTTCTCTCTTGTATTTATTTTAAATTTTTCCCATTTTTTTCACTTAGCATTTTGTTCATATGGTCATGGTGCGATTTAAAAAACATTTCTTGTGGAGTTTAATCTGTGTCTTCTTTTACAGCTTCTGCATCTAACCCGGGAAGGAGGACGCAGGTGAGCGCTGTGTAAGATGTCGGATGAAGGAGCAGAGAACTCAATGCCAGCAGCTCAGCAGCGTGGATGGGACGGGGGCTCTGGAGGGTGGAAGGACTGCAGGGACTGGTGGCGACCAGGCCAGCTTCCTGCAGGAGGCACGCTTCAGGGGAGGACAGAAGGAGGGCCTGGCACAGAAGCAGCGTCAGAAACAAACCCTGAGGCCAGGTCTCAGGGGCAGGGACTCACGCCTGGTGAACAGGTGTACCTGATGAGAGCTCAGGGTTCCTTGTTGGAACTGAGAACTGCCAGGTGGGAGGGACAGTGAGGGTGTCCATTTCTTGGTGGATAAGGCCAGATTGAAGTGCCAGCCCCAGTCACCATGATAATTTACAGAGTCCTCACAAGGCAAGAGCCAGCCCTGGTCCAAACCCCAAGGACGACCTGAATCCTAAAAGGTGGGAAAACGATACCTACAAACCCAAGGTTTGGTCAGAAATATGCTTTAGAAATTAGCTTGAGGAGGAATTTAGAACCCTGTCCTGCCGCAGATGGAAATAAAAATGAAGGAGGCTTTTTATTAGTCAGTGAGGAAACTGAGGCACTGTCACTGGTCCAGATGGAAGCCAGGGTCCAGGTGCCCCTCAGCACCACCCCTTCCCCCGCTGTCCCTCCAGGAGTGCTCTGCCCCAGCCCCAGCCTAGACTGGGAGAGAGCCTGGACCCAGGAGGCCAAGGGGACACAGCGCCCTCTGGTGGTGAGTGGTAGGCACCTACACACCTGCTGAGCGCTGGGTGCTGGGCACTGGGCGCTGGGCTTGTGTCCTGGGATAGTGCTGCCTCCCCAGCTCAATGTAGAAACAGTGCACCCAAGAAAGGAGGAGGCAGAAGAAGAACACTGGAAAGGGTGGAAGGAGAAAATGCAGAAAACCCATTTCTCTGTATTCTGCCCCAAATGTGGGGAAATGGATTTTCCTCATTTGCCCCAACATGCGCACATTCCTGAGGCACGGCACCTCCCCTCCTTGCTTTCTGGGCCTGGTTCAGGGCTAAACTTGGCATATTGAAAAGGGGCTTTGGGGAACA
>PVKU01016498.1:0-14431 GCA_004027475.1 Anoura caudifer | reverse complement strand
GTCTACTTCCCGTCACTGTTGGTTCCCTGTACATTTTCCTTGATTTCGCTTTGCATAGCCTTCACTTCTTATTCTATTTTGTGACCATACTCAACCAGTTCTGAGAGCATCCTGATTACCAGTGTTTTGAACTCTGCATCTGATAGACTGGCTATCTCTTCATCACTTAGTTGTATTTTTTCTGGAGCTTTGATCTGTTCTTTCATTTGGGTCATATTTTTTTTGTCGCAAAGTACCTGTTAGGTAGTAAAGGGCAGAGCCTTAGGTATTCGCCAGGGCAGGGTAACCTATGTTGCTGCAATGTGGCACAGTATGTGGAGGGGGGGTCAGAGATGGAACAGTGCCACTTGCTTGGCTCTCAGTCACTTTCCCCACTACCCACAAGCAAACTGGGCCCTTGTGGTGCTGATTCCCAGGAGGGTAGGCTTCTGTGCATTCTAGGACTGTGGAGGTCTCTCCAACAATTCTCCTGTGAGGCTGGCAGTTTCTCTTGCTGCCTCAACCACCACAAGTTTTTACAGCCAAGGGTTTTGAGACTTTATTTCCCCATGCTGGAACCCTGGGTTGTGTGGGCTGTCTCGCTCTCCTGTTGTTCCACCTGGTTTTTATCTGCATGCAAATGTGGGACCTCCTGGTCTGCTAGCCTCTACCTTGCCACATGTCCTCTCTCCCTCAGCTGCCCATCTCCACCCTTCCTACCAATCTGAATAAATGTTTCTTCAATTCCTTGGTTGTTGGACTTCCATACAGTTCAATTTTCTGGCAGTTCTGGATATTTTTCTGCTTTTAAATTTGTTGTTGTCCTTCTTCTGGTTATCTGAGGAGATGAAGTGTATCTACCTATGCCTCTATCTTGGCCAGAAGTCCTCCTTACTCTTCATGGATGCTTTATGCAAACTGTTTTTCCTGGAGACTACTCTAACAATCCTTGTTCCTGAGCGCTTTTTTTTGCCTAACAGCTGCTGATACTCCCTTGCAACTACAATGTGGCTCACAGTTTTCTTTCTATCCCCCAATCCTGATATTCTCTTAGAAGGTGGTTCAATATCCTCTCAGACAACAGCCACTACAATTCACACCTGGGCCAGCTTCTGAGTTCCTTGACTTCCTCAATTTCAACAACCTTATTCCTCTAGTCCACTTGTGCCACCCATGACAATGGCTCACGCTAGGCTCTGTCATCACCAGCAAAAGCTCCCATACTGAATCTTACCACCCCACTCTCCAAACGCACTCCTTTATCCTAGCAGTTCTCTCTCTGTTATGTCTACTACACCTGTTCTCTGACCTCTCCAGGCTTTTGATCCCTCGAACCCTACATTCTTCTATTATACTTAACATGAGGGAACTCTCCCCCAACCCAATCCTGAGCTAATGCTGCTTAATAAAAATCAAACAACACATAGAGTTGGTATCGTTATTTCTGCCTCAATGGAACTCTGAAAACCTTCTGCAATCTTTCTGTATTCCTTACTCATCTCTCTTATCAATTCTCCATAGAAGTGAATTCAAAGAACCATCTCTTCTCTCCAACTATCTCCTCCTACACTCTTGGCTCTTGGCCTTGCTTTCATTTCAGAGAAAACAGAAGGCATTTGATGGGGACACCCTTAATTCCCAGTGGCCATATTTACAAATTTCCTCTCCTGCAATTCTTTCCAAGTCTATTAGAAACCTTATCCCAGAGATCCCCTACCACTACCTCCTAGATTTAATTCCTCCCTTTCATAAAAGCATTTAAACACAAGAATTTATTTTAAAAAAGAGAAGAAAAAAGAAAAGAAAAAAGAATAACTCCTTTGAATCTGCATCAGTCCTCCAACTAGCATTCTCTCTACTTCACTTTACAGCCAAATTTCTAGAAAGAGTTGTATCCATGGCAATCTGGCTTCTTTCACCACCATTCCACTAAAACAACTACCTCCATATTTTTTAAAAATGAGCTCTTTAAAAATATTTCCAACTCATTCACAAAGGATTTATTATAATTTCCCTAATATATAAAAGACTCCTGCAGATCAGATTAAGAAAAAGGGGCCAACAACCCAAAAGAAAAATGGGCAAAAAACATGAAACAGACAATTCACAGAAAACCAAATATTTCTCTTAAGTATATGAAAAGATGCTCAACCTCACTCATGATGAGAGAAAAGCCATATTAAACCTATATCGCGATATCACTGTTCAACTATCAGATAGAAGCAAATATAAAAAACCTCAACAACACTGCACTGGCAAGGATTTGAGTAAACAGATGTTCTCCTTAAGATGTGTAAATATTTATTAGAATTACAAAAGCACAAACCCATTGACACATTCCACTTGAGAACTTTACAGATATAGCCATATTTAAAAAGTGACCTATGTACCAGGTTATTCAGTGCAGCATTATTTTCAATAAAAAATATTGGAAAGAACCCAAATGTTTTTCAATAGAAGTAAACATGATCATGGCATATGATCATGCAAATAAATAGGAGAAGTAAGTAAATTATGGCAAATTCACAAAATGAAATACTATTAAGTTTAAGTTATTAAACAAAATGACAAGGCTGTCTGGAGATCCATTTTAGTATACAAGACAACCTTTGAACTAACTTAAAAATAATTTTTTACAAAAAAAAAGTAAATTAAAATTCACTATGAGAATGAGCAGAGGGAAAGCCCACTGGTATCTCTCTCTCCCAGGACATCCTCCTTCCCTACCCCACACATAATCTTTTTGCTGTGCAGTTTCTCAGCTTCTCTCTGTTGCATCTGATTTACTGACACCCGTACCGTCTCAAATTCATCACTTCCCCCACACCCCTTATTAATTCAGAATTTTAAAAACTGGTTCTACGATGAACATCCAGTCTCAATATGCTCGAACAGTTACATGGTTTAAATCCAAGGACAATACGCATTACCAAATGTCAGAAGTAAACCAGCCTGGCCAGTTGTAGTCTGCACTATACCGGAAAGCCTGTGCAAACATTCTAACAGTGGGAATGGCTCTGCCTTGTCCAAGGATGATTTTTAGAATGAGCTCTATTTGTTATATTTTAAAGGTAGTTTGTCTGACAGCTTCTTCTAAAAATAAATATATACCTACTTTATGACCCAGTAATTCCATTCATATATATTTACCTAAGAGAAAGAAAAACATATGTCCACAACTAGACTAGTACAAGAATGTTCATAACAACAAAAAACTGAAAACAACCCAGGTAACCATCAATAAGAGAATATATAAACAAACTGATTTTCTTTCACAATGGAATATTACTCAGCAAGAAAAGAAAAGAATTATTGATACACACAACATGGGTGAATCTAAAAAACGTCACACTGAGTGAAAAAAGCCTTGGGACTTCCAGTCAAACTGGAGGTGTAGGTAAACATGCTTCGCCTCTGCACACAACTACAGCAAAAATTACACCTAGGTTACACAACAAGTATTATCCAGAGTCATCAGAAAATCAAGATGCATGGAGTCCAACATCCAAGGATTTAAAGAAGCCACATTCATCCAGATGGGTAGGAGAGGCAGAGACGTAGGGTGACATGAAGAGGTGGTGGAAAGGGAGGTCCCACATTCACATGTGGTAAATAAAAATTGGAGGGATACCTCAGGATCCAGTAATCCCAGACCCCAACCAGACCACCACCCAAGCCCAGGATTTCAGTATCAGGAAGATAAGTCCCCATACCTTCTGGCTATAAAAACCACTGAGGGTGGTAGCAGCAGAAGAAACTGCAGGATTCTCAAGAGATTCCTCTTAAAGGGCCCACAACGGACTTAGGACTCACACAGACCCACGGCCTCTGGGATTCAGCACCAGGGCAATAGCTGAAAGGGTACAAGAGGCATAAGGGGAGAAAGTGAAATGACTGGCAACAGGGTGAGTGCTGAGAGACAGCATCCTCCCAGGCAATCTCCAGAGTCCAGGCAGCAGCACTGTCCACTCTCTGAGCCCTCCCCCACAGAAAGCCACAAAGCAGCAAAATAAATTGCCCTGGCCTGGCAATTACCTAAGGCTCCTCATCACACAATTTATAGATGCCTTTTCTACAATAGGCCATGCCACTAAAACAGGGAGTCAATGCAACTCTACCTAATACACAGAAACAAACAGAGAAAGGCTGCCAAATTGAGGAGACAAAGAAATATGGTCCAAATGAAAGAACAGAACAAAACTCCAGGCAAAGAGCTAAATAAAATGGAGAAAAACAACCTATCAGATGCAGAGTTTAAAAACACTGGTTATCAGGATTATCAAAAAAATCCTTGGGTACTGCAACAGCATAAAAAAGACCCAGGCAGAAATGAAGGTTGCATTAAGTGAAATAAAGAAAAACCTACAGGGAACTAAGAGTGGGGGGAATGATGCTGAGAATCAAATCAAAGACTTGGAACATAACAAAGAAAAAAGCATTCAATCAGGACAGCAAGAAGAAAAAAGAAATTAAAAAAAAAAAAGGATAGAATAAGAAGCCTCTGGGAAGTCTGCAAATGTACCAATATCCAAATCATAGGGGTGCCAGAAGGAGAAGACGGACAATAAGACATTGAAAACTTACTTGAAAAAAAAAAATAAAAAAAACTTCCCTGATTTGGTGAAGGAAATAGACATACAAGTCCAGGAAGCACAGAGAGTCTCAAACGAGATGGATGCAAAGAGGCCCACTGCAAGACACATCATAGTTAAAATGTCAAAGGTTAAAGATAAAGAGAGAATCTTAAAGCAGTAAGAGAAAAGCAGAGAGTTACCTATAGGGGAGTTCCCATAAGACTGCCAGCTGATTTCTCAAAAGAAACGTTGTAGGCTACAGGGGACTGGCAAGAAGTATTCAAAGTGATGAAAAGTAAGAACCTACAACCTAGAATACTCTATCCAGCAAAGCTATCATTTAGAATGGAAGGGCAGATGAAGCACTTCCCAGACAACATAAAACTAAAGGAGTTCATCATCACCAAACCATTATTACATGAAATGTTAAAGGGACCTAAGACAAAGAAGATCATTAAAACTATGATCATTAAAATGTCAACAAATTCACAACTATCAACAAATTAATCTAAAAAACAAACTAAGCATACAAGGGGAAGAGGAACAGAATCATAGATATGGAGATCATTTAGAGGGTTGTCAGCTGGGAGGGGGAAGGAGTGTAAGGGGGGAAGGTATAAGGATTAATAAGTACAAATTGGCAGGTATAAAATAGACAGGGAGATGTTAAGAATAGTATAGGAAATGGAGCAGCCTAAGAATTTCATGTCCACAATCCATGGACATGAACTAAGGGAGGGGATTGCTGGAGGGAATGGGGGTACCGGGCAGAGGGGGACAAAGGGAGAAAAACTGGAACAACTGTAATAGTATAATCAATAAAATATATTTTCAAAAACAGAAAAGAAAAAAGTCTCATGCAAGAGTATATTATAATGTATGATTCCATACATATTAAGTTCTAGAAAAAGTAAAACTATGGTGGAAAATCAGAACTGCTGCTGCCTGGGAAAGAGACAGAGAGGACTTACTGTAAAGAAACATGAAGGTACTTCTTGAACAACAGTAATACTCTGTATTTTGACAGGGAAGTGGGTTGCAAGGGGGTATGCAGTTTTCAGAACTCACTGAATGGTACCTTAAGATTTGTGTATTCACTGTACATAAATTTTACCTCCATAAAGACTCTATTCATTAACAGATACTATAAAGGATATACATGTTTAAGTATTGGGAAGGAGTGTACTGAGTATATGCAATTTACTTTGAAATATTGGGTTAGATAAAAAATCTGTTTAGTTTTTTCTGCAAAATAAAAAGACCCATTTTTCCTGTTCACTAATAACTTTACTGATTTGGATATTTTGAATATGTTGGCTATCTCCCCCATGGTATAATGTTGATTCTTCTCAATTAATGTCTTGATTTGATCACTATCAACTTGAACTGGTCTACCCAACCATGGAGTATCGTCCAGCAAGAACTCACCAGCACAAAACTTCACAAACCACTTTTGACATGTTCAGTCACAGTACCTTCTCTATATATTACACAAATCTTTTTCTTTTTGCTTTTCAGTTGCATTTTTACCTTTCTTGTAATAATAAAGCATAACATGCCAAATGTGTGTTTTCTTCCATCTTTAATATTAAAATAGCTACACAAAAATTCACCAATTTTGACTTTTTTTTTTAATGCACACTGTTAATACAATCTAACAAAACTGTTTTGAATGAAGTTAAAGACAACTAAGCACTACAGGGCCATCACACAGAAAAAAGCAAATGAACTTTTTGGCCAAACCAATATATTAAAAACAATATAAATTGACAGATGAATAGAGGAATAGATATATGAAACAGATATGTGATAAAATGAGTATAGAAATATATTAATTGTAGAATGTAGGTGGTAGACATAAAATTCTCTCAATTTTTCTCGTATTTGAGATTTTTGTAATAATATTTTCTCCATTTACTCAAGTTTTTATGTTCCTCAAAGTGTTACTATATTTTTTGTCCTATTTATTTCCTTTTTAAATTTTTTTTAAAGACTATATTTATTTATTTTTAGACAGAGAAGAAGGGGGGAGAGAGAGAGGGAGAGAAGCATCAGTGTGTGGTTGCTTCTTGCATACCCCCTACTGGGGACCCGGTCCACAACCCATGCATGTGTTATGACTGAGAATTGAACCAGCAACCCTTTGGTTCGTGGGCCAGCACTCAATCCACTGAGCCACACCAGCCAGGGCTGTCCTATTCATTTCTGATGAGAACATTTACATTCTACTCTTTTAGCAAATTTGAATTGTGCAAGATTGTTATCAACTATGGTCACCCTGTTTCACATTAGATCCCCAGACCACCTTCATCTTTTAGCTGAAATGAATGGAATCTTTTAATGTTATTTATTAAAACATTACGTTTGTTATACAGGAAAGACACTGATCTTCCTCTTCACTGCAATTATAAACCACTTAAAAAAAAGTATGCTCATTACAAGATATACAAACAGAACCAAGGGATTATAAAGCAAAATATAAGTCTTATTCATCTCCTGCAAGTCCCAGTTCCCAAACATGATCACGAAATACTTTCTTCTATATCCTTTAGAAATTTCCTACACTATATACCAGCACATACCCACACATAAAAAAATTATAAACAGGATCATATTACACATACTTCTACAGCTTGCATTTTTACTTAAATAATAAATTTTGAATGTCTTCCACATCAACGCATCTACCTAGCTGCCATTCTTTTCAGTGGCTGTATAGTGTTTCATCACATGGATGTATCACAGTTATTTTAACCAGTCTTTCTGTTTGCTTTTGTTAAGTAAGAGTTAATTGTATATGATTTCCTCCATGTTTTACATCATTTTCGATTAGGCAATAGTGGCCTAAGTAGAGGTGGAATTCTATACACCAGAAAAGCCAAAATAATAGAAGCAGCTCACATTTACACATTGTTCATTTCTCAAAAAGTGAATCATAAGCCTTGGTTAGCTGTGAATACAGAGTAGCTCAGCAGGGAGGCTTTGGGAGATGAGTCATGAAATCTGGGCAGTTCCCTAATTTGTTGAAAGCAACGGCACACACATTGTGTTCTCTCTCCTACCCTACCACACCCAGAAAAAGGGCCAAAATACAGTCCTTATTTCATTACGAAAATATTTCTTACTTTAAAAAATTGTTTCTACTGCACATACATTAATTAGAGTGCTCAGTCTGGAAAGTTTAACATTAAAACAAAACCCAGGAAAACCAAGATTTCATTAGAAATATTTAAAAGTCCTCAGATAAGTGACAAAGGCAGTTCTAAAACTTACAGCTGTTGTTTTCCTGGTATTTGAGTGTCTAACAACATTTCCCAAATTTCCTTAAAATTCAAAACCTGCATAGTTTATCTGAGACATTCTCCACAGATACATGTGGAGGCTCTGAATTCCAGAGTGGGGGTATGGATGGTCAGTAGTGTCCACTGGCTATTAAATCGCTCACACTTGCCCTCTTGTTTCAATACCCAGCTGCATGGGGCACTTTGTATGCCTCCTTTCACTTAATCCTCCCAAACTCTACAATGCTGACATTGGTGTTACTACAATTTACCATGTTGTGCACCTTTGGGGGGGGGGGAGGAGAGGCCCGAATGGCAGAAACCTTGAATATTAATTTCATAAGCAATCAATATATAAGCTGCACACATATCAGCAGTAAATTATGAGAAATATATATCCAGAACTCAGAAGGAAGGAACCATTCACAGATGTACTATGTGGCTTTTTGCCCAGACATATATACTCCTTGTCAGTGGGCCCTGAGGCCATCAGAGACATGCCATTCTCACCTAAAGCAAGGAGAGGAAGAACAAAGAAAATTTGGTGCCAAGGAGAACATGCCCATTCCTTACCTAGGTATGGACAAGTTCTAGCCAAGGAAACATAAGATAAAGTATATTATGGGATTTCTAAGAGGGTGGTTTAAAAGCGAAGGAGGGATCCTTTACCCTTGTCCTTCCTCTTGTAATCTGGTACTTAGATGGGATGATTAGAGCCCCAGGAGTCATTACGGACCCTGAAGTGACTTTGAGCATGGCAGAATAGAGAGTGAGAAAGGGACCGAGTTCTCAAAAGACACTGTCAAACTGCCATACCAGCCCGACTCACTTTGAGATTTCCTATATACAAGAAAGAAGTAAACCTGTTTTATTTTCTGATATGTACAACCAACCCCAATCATGATACAGCTAAAATATAAGAAATAAGATTTGTGATGACCTAGGAATGGGAATGATGAGGCTCCTCAGCCTTAATAAGCACAATGTAGCATACATTTGCTAAAGAAAAAAATGTTACATGGAATCAATATCATGAAGTCCCCACTGGCAAAGGAGAGCTTAGTCAATCTGCACATTTCCCAAAGTTTACGCTTTGGCTGTGATAGCTTCCATCAAGAAGTCTATCTACTGAAAGTTAGGCATTCAATATTCAATACATTCGTTGTTAAAATATGATCAAGTATCAGGTATATATCATAATCAGTGTTTGGCATTTTCTCTCAGTTAAACCTAACAGAAACTCTACAGCCTAGATACTCTTACTCTCATTTTGCAGGTAAAGAAATTGAGAGATGGTCACATAACTGGTAATAGAATTCAAATCTAGGACTATCTTTCTTCACATATCTTATTATTATTGCTCCTTCAAAAGATTAAAGACTAATGAAACAGAAAAATCTTCCTAATGCCAACTAAAACTAATTGATTATTTCCATTTTATAGGTTTCTAAACAAAGGGGTAGTGATTGTTTAACGTGCTCACATTAATCAATCACTGATTTTCAGATATTCAATATACATATGTAACTGTTCAAGTACTAGTTTTGACGTTAAGCACACTCACCTCTTTTACAGAGATGAAGATCCCTGTGGGAAAGACATGTATTCAACTCTCAGACTTACTGAAGATATCTCCCACGTATGGGAGAACCAAAGAAGTGACAGCTAGGAGTGTTAAGCTCTGCCCTGGGCCTTCTAGAGCTGTTCAGGTTCTCCGATTGGAGGAAAAGGCATCTAGGAAGAGGGTTCAGATCCTACAGCTAACTGTTCACTCAATCAACATTGTATTACTTACATTAAGAATAAAAACTATTTTTACAACTACATTCTTTGGTTGCTTATAATAGGCACTTGTACTAGATGTTCTATATACTTTCACCCATTTCATCCTCACAAGTATCTTATTAAGTCAGGTATTGTTTTTCCACTTTACAGAGGAAGAATCTAAAGATCACAGAGGTTAAAAAATTTGCTCAAGGCCACACAAACCTAATACATAGCTATTAGGACTCAAACAATCTCAGAGCTAACTCCAAAGCCCTCATTCTTCCATTCCTGCTCCTCCAGATCTTGGGATAACACAGATTAGACATAGATATTGTCATCAAGTAGCTCACTCACCATTCGTGAGGCACCAATAAACTATGTATTCAAACCTTGAATGAACATTAATACTAAGGTGAAGTAGTAAAACTGCAGACCAGAGAAGGAATTTTCAGGCGAGGTAATGTTTGAGCTGAGTTTGGAGAATAAAGTGTAGTTAACTGGCCAAGAGAAGGGTCAGAAACAGTCTCTCGAGCAGAGGGGACTTGAAAACAGCTTATCTGGTTCTAGGCATGGCAAGGAGTTGGGTAAGGGCATCAAGCAGGACCTCAATAAATGTCTGTTAAATGAGTATGAAAACTGCAGACACGCAAGATTAGGGTCTGTGAGGATATGTGGAGGAAATGCAGCCAATGAGGCTAGAGGAAGCATAGATCAGATTGCAAAGGGGCTGTTGGCCACATAAAAACTGACTTTCCACTGAACACATTGAGGAACCACCAAAGGCTCTAGCACAAAGAGGTTGATGGGAACAATATGGATTTAGAAACAATGAGTGACAGATTGCAGGGTGGAAGATCAACTGGTGGTGTCTGAGGTTAGGAGGGCCATTAACTGAAGCCTTCAGAAGTAATCTAGCCAATAAACCAGGAGAACTTCAAAACAGAGCAGGAATATCCACAGGAGACTGATAAGAGAATTTATAGGGTTATAACAACAGGCTTAACAATGAGATGCCAGAGGTAAGGAAGGCCCAGGTGATCAGCAGGTTTATTCCAAGGCCCTAAGCAGGAGGATGACTGCTTTTGGACATACCATGAGGAAGGTTATAAGCTGAACAGAAAAAATGTACATGTTGTACCTACTTAGAGGAAGGGGGTGGGGTAGAGGGTGGGAGAAAGGGCAGAATGGCAGAGACATAATGACAGAGCAGCTGCCACAGAAGTCAGGCAGTAAGCCGAAGAAAGGAAGAACACACGTGTAAAAGTGACAAAAGCAACAATGAGCAAACCAGGCAGGAGACACCTGACAATGCACAGGAGGCATGAGTAGGTTGGCACTGATGAGTAGAAAACGGATACATGCCACCAAGGGACGGTGGAGTAGAAAGAGCACACTGAATACTAGAGAGAGAGAGAAAATAGCTTTAAAAATTGCTGAATGCTTCTGAAGAAGTCCTAGAACAGAAAAACTTTCATTACAGGTCTTTTCTTGAGAAAGACATTGTGACAGGTCCAAAATAAAGGGACGAGGACCACCTAATATTAGTAGGAGTCTGGGGCCCTGAAGAACAGCTTGTTTCCACAGATGAAACAGGACCAGTCAGGCTGTAAAACTGATTGTTAAATTCTACTGCCTTTAACTTTAACCTAAAGGAAGATTCAGTTTAGGGCCCAGAGACAGAAGCCTGAAGGCAAGAAATCTGTAATCAGATTACTTCAATAAACAAACATACAAAATAATCTGGTACAAACTTATATTGCAAACTAGTTAAGACAAGGAATAATATGAAAAAGTGTTCATTTTGCTTAAAGTACATACACCTTGGAATAAACTATCAAATATATGAAACCAAAGAACAATTCACTTGCATGCATTAAAGCAAAAAATAAAAACAAATCAGGGATGATTCTGAAAAAGAATAAAATGGGCCCTGGCTGGTGTGGCTCAGTAGATTGAGCACTGGCCTGCGAACCAAAGGGTCTCTGGTTTGGTTCCCAGTCAGGGCACATGCCTGGGTTGCAGGCTAGGTCCCCAGTAGGGGGCATGCAAGAGGCAACCACACATTGATGTTTCTCTCCCTCTCTTCCCCTCCCTAAAAATAAATAAATAAATATATATATTTTTAAAGAACGAAATGGGAGAAATTAATTGACCCAATGTTAAGGCTTCGTATACAGCTACTACCCTAATTAAAACAGTGTGGTATTAGCAAAGGGATAAACATACAGATCTATGGAATAAAGCAGAGGACCAGAAACAAATCCACACAAATATGCCCAAATAACTTTGACAAAGGGGCAAAAGCAATTCAACTGGAGGAAGGATGGCTTTGCAACAAATAGTGCTGGAAAACTGAATATTCACATGCAAAAGAATGAAGTTGGACTCCTACCTTATACCATATAAAAATCTACCTCAAAATGGATCAAAGATCTAAACGTAAGAAATAACACTATAAAAAAAAAGAAATAACACTATAAAACCTTTAGAAAAAAATATAGGGGAAAAACTTCATGACACTGGATTTGGCAACAATTTTTAAAAACGTAGATACCAAAAACACAGTCAACAACAACAAAATAGGTTAAGTTGGAGTTCATCGAAATTAAAAACTTCTGTTATCAAAAGACACTATCAACAAAATGAAAAGGAAACCACAGATGGGAGAAAATATGTTCGGATTACCTATTTAATAAAAAATTGATCTGGACCAAAGAGGTCTGTCAGTCTACCCCGGGGAAAGAAGGGACTGGTTAGGAGGTGGACCCACCTAAAGCACACAGAAGTTTGGAAAACTGGTCATTTTGAGAAAGCATCTGGTCTGTCCCAAGCCCAAGCTAATATTATCTCAGGGGAACAAAGAAGCTCTGGCGTTCTTGCTCATGACCTGCACTCACACAGTGCACTCACCTGTTCTCTCTCCACGGGCCATGTGGCCGTGGCAGGCGTGTGGCCCATGGCCTCCAGAAAAAAGTCTCACTCTCTCTTCTCTTGCCCACCTGGTGATACTCTAGCCTGTGTGTTCATGCACTCTCTTGCCTGGGAGCATGTGACTATGTGGCTCCAGCAGCCACACGGACCATGGCCTTGTGGGCTCCACACAGGCTCTAGGAGGAAGCTTGAGTTGGCCTGCAACCAGGAACAAGCTAAGCTACCTGAATAGGAACTAAGACCTCTCAGCAGCTGCCTATGGGCTCCAAAGGACTGTACTTTAAAATGGAGCACGAACTCTGGACACTCGTTTTTATCTTGGCCTTGCAGAGGATGGATGGACTTTTTCCATGGCAAAAAAAGGATAAGGGCTTTGAGATGAGAGTCTGGCATTTCTCCCAGGTCACACAGCACCTAAATAAAACTTCTTTCCTTTGCACCAGCATCTGCCTCATGAGTTTGGTTTTTGTGGCAACAGGCAGCCGAACCTCTGTTGTTTGGTTACAGGAGCACAAGAAAACCTTGGCGGGTGAAAGGTATGTTCACACTTCCTTGATTGTGGTAATAGTCTCACTGCTGCACACATACGTGAAAGCAATAAATTTTACACTTGAGAAGGCAAAAATATTATGAATAAAAAATGGAAATAACTACAGATACAGTAGATGAAAACAGAGACTATTATCAACAATGATAGCTAAATAATTTTGAAAACTTAAAACTATCTCACAAATAAATAAAAACCCTGAATACTCTTGTAACTATTAAAGAAGTTGACCTGAAGTTTAAAATTATGCCACAAAGAAAATACTGAGCCCAGATAATGAAGGGCAGAGAAACGGAATAATTCCCAATTCATCCTAAGAGGTGAGTAAAACTTGGTACTAAAATTAGTCAAAAAATATTACAAGAGGTCCTAGCCAGGTACTCAGCTGGTTAGAGCATCGTCTCAATACACCAAAGTTGCAGGATCGATCCCCAGTCAGGGCACATACAAGAATCAACCAATGAATGCATAAATAAATGGAACAATAAACTGATGTTTCTATCTCTCTTTCTTCCTCTCTCTCTAAAATCAATAAATTAATAAAAAATTACAAGAAAGGAAATTATAGTCCCACTTCCACTCAGTAATATAGATTAAAAATCCTAAACAAAATATTAACAAACTGAATCTGGTATATAAAAAAAGATAACCCATGCTCAATCTGAGTTTATCCAAGGTGTACAAGAATGTTTTAATATAGAATCTCTAAGTACAATTTACCTATACTTTCAAAAAAGATCATATAATCATTTCAATTGATGTAGAAAAGCACTGGATAAAAACACATAGATTCATGATTTTTTTTTAAACCCTCTTAATTAGGAACAGAAGACTTCCTAACTGTGATAAAAGTTACTATTTTAAAATAACAATAATCCTACACAATTATGCTCCTCAACAGGGAAACACTGAAAACATTCCCTTTAAAATCAAGAATACGACAAGGTGACCCACTATCACTTGGAGGTCCTCCCCTTTGCAATCAGAGAAAAAAATCAGAACTACAAAAATTAGATAGGACAAGATTATTTGCAGGAAATATGAACATTTACACAGAAAATCCACAAGAACCTACAAATTATTAAAAATAATAAAGGGGGGTTAATAAGGAAGGTTTTCAAAGTGACTACAAAGTTTTTTTAAAATTATATTTTATTGATTATGCTATTACAGTTGTCCCATTTTCCCCCCTTCATTCCCCTTTATCCTGCACACCCCCTCCCACCCACATTCCCCCCTTTAGTTCATGTCAATGTGTCATAAGTTCTTTAGCTTCTACATTTCCCACATTATTCTTGTCCTCCCCCTGTCTATTTTCTACCTACCATCTATGCTACTTGTTCTATGTACCT
>PVKU01016497.1:0-14432 GCA_004027475.1 Anoura caudifer | reverse complement strand
GCTGTTAGAGTCGGGGCTCTTTCTACTACAACACAGACCCTCTGCTGAGTGGGCATATTCTATGGTCCAAACACCTCCAGGCACAACCCTAGGCCATGTCGTGTCTGCAGGAGGCAGGAGGAGAAAAGCCTGCACAGGCTGTGGGGGGTGACAAGAGGACCCTGATTTCAGCACTACTTCTGCCCCGGGACTGAGATTTCCTGGAAAGGGTAGGAAGTTGGAAGCCCTAGATGTGACCTGTGGGCTATCTCGGTGACTGAGATGTCCATCCCCCATAAAGGAGAGCATGATTTACGGTTATAAGTGGTACATATAACCTCTTGGTATGAGGGGTGTGGGTGTGGCCAGGCCTCTTTGCTAGAGGCGGCCGAGTGTGTCATCTTCATGAGGAAGACAGGAAGCGCTGCTGTTCAGTGGTGTGTCCAGCTATGTATGTGCACCACACAGATTATGTCACTCTTACAATGGGTTTCTTCTTAGAGCAATGAAGATCATAAACATAAAATACTTATCAATCACATTGTACTCCCACCTTGTTAAGTGAAACCTACATTCATTCTCAAGACATTTATGATGATGGTGTGAGATTGTTCCAAAGAAGTCACACCCAATAGAGGTGCAAAGAGTCAAACAAAGAAACTGAGGAGATACAGTGAGAACTTGAGACAATCATCCTGGGAGAGATAGAGAGACAGAGGGAGAGGGAGAGGGAGAGGTGGGGGGAGAGAGAGAGAGAGAGAGAGAGAGAGAGACACCAAGGAAAACCAAGAGTTAGGAGATCAAGGGAAGAGATGGATTTTTTCTTTTACCATCAAATATCATTTCTATCTCCTCTGCCCTGCTCTGTGTCCTGGGGGGACCAGCCTGTTTTCCTCACCACTGGGCTCCCTTTCCCTCTGGCTCCTGGCTGCTCTCAGGACAGGGAGATGCTGACAGGTGATTGGAGGGCAGGAGAAGGGTGACTGGGGTTGTAACTGCCTGGCTCTCAGCTTCAGGCTGTCAGTTGCCCAAGGCGGCGTTATTCTGCCTAACCATGGTCCTTGTCTGGTGCCTTTTCTTATAGTCACAGTGACACTCATAGCTACAGCCACAGCTGTCCCTGAGTTCTGCTAACTTGTCTTTTCCTTTACCTTCAGGATGGGCAAGCACAACAGCTCCTAAGTATGATTTATATTGGGGGTCTGTGCACCCTTTATCGATTTCCCTTAGCCCTGCTCACACCTTCATACACAGCCCCTTCATCACATTCTTCTCAGTAACCTCAGTATGTTGTACCCTGTGTATTCTCCTGGGACAAACCAGATAGAAGGATACAAAAAAAAAAAAAAAAAACAATGAAAAAACAACCCTTCCAAACCTTTGAACAGTAAGCTAATCTATGAAACCTGAGGTTACTAAAACTATTTAGTTTTGAAAACAGCATCAGTGAAGCAGAGGGACCCTGGGGGCCCTGTGTGGATCTCCCACGGTCTACGCTACCAGCACCCAAAGCTTCCCTGAAGGGGCACCTGCCTCTGGACTCTCACAGGTGGAACTCATGGCTCCCTGCGTCCCCCCCACCCAAGGTGCAATGGTGAGCCTGTGGACTCAGAGGGACTAAACAAAGATGCAATTGAAAGAAGGTAGTTCAGAGCTGACTCTTACCTTACTGCCATCTTGAAGTTGAGGGTGAGAGTGGACAAGGAAGAGCTTCCCAGGGAGTGTGGAAAACTGAGGATGCTCTTCCAGCCTCTGGATAGGAGGTGCCTGCAGGAGCAGGAGTGAACCCTGAAGACAAGAAGAGGCTTATCAAGAAGTTGCACAGGTCCTGTGATTTCCTGCACCAGGGGCACGGGCAGATGAGATTCTGGAGATTAACACAAGGGCCTCATGGGATGGTTCTCGTTCGACCCAACTCCAATAACTTATCTCTTCCTCTCTGCATCTTGCCCACTCTGGTCCCCCTCCCTGTGAGGGATGGCTGTCCTGGAGCCAGCTGCTGTCCCCTGTGAGCCTGTGCAGGAAGCCCACCCTCCAGACTTTTTATCCTCTGTAGCTGAAGAAGAGTTTGCTTGGCATTCCGACCCCTGCATGGCCTGGCTCAACTAGAATTTTTCATTTACTCACAGACGTGTTGTGCAGTCATTAGTTTATTTCAGAGGACACCAGAGTGTATAAAATGAAATGTGAAATTTTTCCTAATCTTGTTCACTAGAGCAACTGATGTGTACAATTCCCATTTCTCACTCTTTTACAAGTTATTTTATAGCTTAGCATTTTGAAACTCCTCTTCCAGTTTTGATTTATCAGTGTCAACAACTGCGTGTAGTATGTTTCCTTATAAAAATAAGGAACTTGGCACACCACACACACCTTTCTCCCTCTACTCATCATGTTTGTTAGCTAGATTATTTTCTGATGATCTGGGGACAACTAGGACTTTCAGCCTTAGTCTCAATGACTTCCTTTCATGTGCCCATGCTGCAGCCAAATAAGTTACATGGCACTTCCTTTAATAACTTAGGATTGGAGAAGGTCTTTCTTTTAAAAAATTTTTTTTAAATGGTTCTTTTTTTTTTTTGTATTTAAGTATAAGGGGAAGAGAGGGAGAAAGAGAGAGAGAGAAATATTGATGTGAACCCTGGCTGGTGTAGCTCAGTGGATTGAGCACCAGCCTATGAACCAAAAGGTCACTGGGTTGATTCCCTGTCAGGGTACATGCCTGGGTTGAAGGCCAGGTCCCCAGTAGGGAAGTGTGTGAGAGGCAACCACACATTGACGTTTCTGCCCCTGTCTTTCTCCCTTCCCCTCTGTCTAAAAATAAATAAATAAAATCTAAAAAAAATTGATGCACCACCAAGGAGCCATGCCAGCCAAGGCAGGAGAAGGTCTTTCTAACCATGACACAAAACCCAGTAACCATAAGTGAAAATATTGATTTAAAAAACTATGAAAAATTGAAAATAAGATTTCTGCATGGGAAAGGCACATTTAGCAAGTCAAATAACAAACTGGAATAATATTTATAATGCATATTTTAGACAATATAATGTGTAGTATATGTATATGTATATGTATATGTATATGTATATCTCTCTTGTAAACATTACTCAGAAAGATCCTTAGGAACAATAAGGAAATGACCAACTTGGTTCCTAGATAACCTATGTTTCTTAAACATGACAAAAAAATGCTAAAACATGCACATGATGACAAAGGGTAATTGAAACTCCACTGAGATATTTTCTCCCTTAGATTTTCATTTATCCCATTAGCCCAATCCCCTGTGTTCAGGGGGCTCATGAGGAAAGTAGCATTCTGCCATGATCAGCCATCCCAAGGAAAATTTTGCCTGAAAAGGGAATCTGCTCACATTAGGCTCTTTACACTGAGCCACATTGGTAGGAGATGCTGCCACAACCCTGCAAGTTTAGTAAGCAGCCATTAAAATCCTTGCCTCACCAGAAACAGGTTTCTATTCTTCCCATTTTTAGAAGGTTCCATCAAAAAGTGGGAGAAGATGATGGTATAGGTAAAAACAGCTTACCTCCTTGCATAATCATATCAAAATTACAAGTAAACTAGAACAACCATCATTTGAAACTGTCAGAAATTGAGATGAATGGAAGATCAACAAATATGAAAATAAGAAGCTGCATTGAGACTGGTAGGAGAGGTGGAGACCATGGAATAGGCTGTTCCCCCTACCACATATGGTAGATAAAAATTGGGAGGGATATCTCAGGATTGAGGGGTCCCAGCCCCATATGAAGACCCCAGCCCAGGGTTTCAGTGCTGGGAAGATAAGTGTTCACAACTTCTGGCTGTAAAAACCAGCAGTGATTCAAGCTGTGGCAGACAAACTGCTAGAGCCTCAGTCAGTTCCTTTTAAGGGGCCCATGCACAGACTTTCATGAACTCTCTCCCTCTCATCTCCAGCATGAGGGCAGCAGTTTGAAAGGCAACAGAGATATGCAGGGAGAACTGAATTGTCCAGCATCAGGGCAAGAGCTGGGCGAAAGCTTTCTTCCAGACAGAAGTGCTGGCAAAGGCCATTGTTCCTTTTCTGAGCCATCCCCCCCACCACAAAGTCAGCAGGCAGGCATCATATCTGAGATCCCATCAACCTGGCTTACACTGTTTGCTTCACCCTAGTAATTCTGGAGGCCCAGCCCTATCCCACTTCAGGCTCTCCCAAGCTCTTTCCAGTAACTTTACCATATGAATAGCTTGTCTTGGCCCATTCTCCAGATTTCCCCCAAATTCTCTAAAACAAGCAGCATGCAGCTTCAGCAAGTCTAGTACCTCTCTCTAAGTTACCCCAGGCCTGGCGCTAGCAGCAGCCAGTCTTGTTCGCAGCTTGGCTTCTCCTGGGCACCTGTAAGCCCAGCACAAGTAGCAGCCATGTGCAGATCGCTTTGTAGATAATGCTGTGTGATCCTGGACAGAACACAGACAGTGACTGACCTTGGATTGCCAACAGCATTTAAGACTCACCTACAACAGGAGGGTGTACACAGCCCACACAGTGAGCACACCTTTGCACCCAGGTTGGGTAATAGGGGAAGCTGCACCACCGGACCCCACAGGACACCTACTACACTAAGCCCTCTATCAAGCCAGTAGAGATGTAGTAGCTCTACCTAATACATACAAACACAGGGAGGCTGTCAAAATGAGGAGAAAAAGAAGCATGGCCCAAATGGAACAACAGAACAAAACCCTAGAAAAAGAACTAAATAAAATGAAGAAAAGCAATCTATCAGATACAGAGTTCAAAACATTGGTTAAAAGGATGCTCAAGGTTCTTAGTGAGGACCTCAACAGCATAAAAAACATCCATTCAAAAATGAAGGATACACTAATTGAAATAAAGAACAACTTACAGGAAATCAACAGTCAAGTGGATAAAGCTGAGAATGAAATCAGTGATTTGGAACATAAGGAAGAAAAAAATTGGAACATAAGGAAGAAATAATCAATAGGAACAGCAGGGAGAAAAAATAATTTAAAAAACTGAGGATAGTATAAAAAGCCCCTGGGAGAACTTCAAGTGTACCAACATTGACATCAGGGGTGCTGGAAGGAGAAGAGAAAAAGCAAGAAACTGGTAACCTATTTGAAAAAAATAATGAAAGTAAACTTCCCTAACTTGGTGAAGGAAATAGGCATACAAGTCCAGGAAGTACAGATAGTCCCAGATAAGATGGATGCAAAGAGGCCTACTCCAAGACACATCATAATTAAAATGCCAAAGGTTAAAGACAAAGAGAGAATCTTAAAAGCAGCAAGAAGAATAGCAGTTAGTTGCCTGCAAGGGAGCCTCCATAAGACTGTGAGCTGACTTATCAAAAGAAACTGCATAGACTAGAAGAGATTGACAAGATATATTCAAAGTGATGAAAAGTAAGGACCTATAACCAAGATTACTCTACCCAAAGCTATCATTTAGAATCAAAGGACAGATAAAGAGCCTCCCAGGCAAAAAAAAGCTAAAGGAGTTCATCATCACCAAATCAGAATTATATGCAATGTTAAAGGATCTTCTTCAAGAAGAAGAAGATCAAAAATATGAACAATAAAATGGCAATTAATATATACCTATCAACAATTGAATCTAAAAAACAAATAAGCAGGACAGAAACAGACTCATAAATACAGAGAACATTTTGATAGTTAACAGGTAGGAGGGGGCCAGGGGTCCTGGGTGAAAAAGGTGAAGGGATCAGAAGTACAAATTGGTAGTTACAGAATAGTTGGGGGGATGTAGAGGACAGCATAGGGAATAGAGTAGCCAAAAAACATATATGAAGGACCCATGGACATGGACACAATATGGAGATTGAAGGAATGGGGGCAGCTGGGAGGAGGGCAACAAAGGGGGAAAACTTGGCACAAGTATAATAGCATAAACGATAAAATATAATTTTAAAAATGGGAGCAGAATAGGAAGTTCTGCACTGCCCAGAAAGCCAGTGGGTTTTACAGAGCATGTTTTTTTTCTCCTCAAGTGGTCAGGAAGTTTTACACTATGAGGTTATGTTCCAGGCAATTGCCATAGCTATTTAACATACTTTTGTAAAATCTAAGGACAATTAGTATTGTTAACCTGTAAAGGAATTTACTTCTAGCACATTTATGCTGATTAAGAGAACATGCCCTTTCTGAGCTGATGTAGCCGTGATCTTGTCTTTGTGTGAAGAAAAATGTGTCCCCTCCTTCCTGCATAGCCCTGCACCTGGACACAAGAATTAGCCAGCCGGTTGTATATCAGCCCCTCCCCTCCTCTGCTTTTGTTTCATACAGTAAACAAACTGTACAACTGTCCCCAGAAGCCTGCCCTCCTCACAAACAACACAAAGACATTGGAAAGCTTCAACCTCTGTTTCCTTCCTCCTAACCTAGTTTGCTCTCACACTGAATTTTGGGTTTGTTCCACCCCAAGAAATGAAACCTTTGTTATTGTTTTAAGTAGTCAGAGTTCATTCAAATGTATTTTGAGATTGCCAGTGTTTTTGCTCACTTCCCATTTCACATTTCATGTCCTCTGTTTCTCAAACATATTATTTTTTAAAGATAAATGTTTTTTATTTGAAAATGCCAAGTGTAAGAAAAAAGGAAAAAGCCCTGACCATTGTGGCTCAGTTTGTTGGACATTGTCTTGCAAACCAAAAGTTCACCCTTTAGATTCCAGGTTTGTCTGGGTTGCAGGTTCGGTCTCCTGTTGGGGCACAAACAATAGGTAACTGATAGATGTTTCTCACATTGATGTTTCTCTCCCTCTGTTTTTCCCTCCTTCCCCTCACTCTAAAAATAAATAGATAAAATCTTTACAAAAAGATAGCTTTTATTCCTCTGTACAGTATTTCACTGAGATAACGCCAGGAGGCTCCATGCTGCTCAAACAGAACACCAGAGAGGATCCAGAAGGTACGTCATGTAGAACTGGCTTTTATACGTCTATCCTACACACAAGTCAGCAATGCCTCTCCCCCATCATCCACTGAACCCGCCCCACTTGGGTAAGCAGGCAGGAGCTGCAGCAGCTGTCCCATCTGGGTCCAGTCACCCTACAAACAGAGCAAGAGTTGTAGCCCTTCCCCAGAAGGTTCCCAAGTCAGAGGAAGAAAAGGAGGAAATAAATCTATGGAGGCTGCTATACAAGCTTGGAGCTGGAAGGAAACCAGATACATACATACATACATACATACATTCACATATACATATTGTTGACATCCAGGTTAGAAGGCCCATCTTTCAAAAAGAAAAGAGATGAAAAAACAGGGGAAATAATTTGAAAACAAAATTTTTAAAATTTATACAAATATAATCTTTTTGTATACTACCATGCCAACTGTACACACATTTAGTTTTTTCTGTTGATTTTCATTGTTTGTGCATTTTTTTTTTTTTGCATGTGAAGTCTTGGCTTTGAAACAATCAAGTAAAACCAAAAAGGAAGACCAGAAATAGGGCAGGTGGCCCAGCATTTGGCCCTGTAGCCTCTTCCATGGCACCTTTCATAAGAAGGATGGGGAAGGGGGTGCGGTGGAGGAGAAAAATAGGGAACCAAACCCAGGCAGATTTTTGGAGAAGCTGCAGGTAAAGAGGCAAGTTCAAGTACTTCTCCCAGCACAGCTGGAGTACCCACAGAAGACACTCAGAAGAGTCAGAAGAGGTGACAGGGACTAAAACGATACTAGTCCTATCCTACCTCAAGCCATTTTCTCCCAACCCAACCCACCACTGCATTCAACAGAAGTCATGGTGAAGGGGACAGTTCCATGGCAGGGTTCTCTTACACTCTCACCTCCCCCGGCCCTGGGGATTTTTCAGAGTCCAGCAATGCTGGCTGGACACCTGTGAGAAGGAGAGAGCATCCACAAGGAGAGGAGTTCCTTCCCCCAGTCACAGGCACTAAGGAATGATCTGTAAATATTGTTCCTGCATCAAGGACTGTCCTACTTGGTGAGAAGTGTCACTGGTACAGAAGCCTCCCCTCCCTGGAGCATCTGGCAGGAAGAGGACCTGGTGGAAAAGCTTCTCTTTGCTGGGCCCTGGTGACAGGCTGTGGAAGTGGATCTCAGATGCTTCTGGGCCAGAAGGACATCTTGCATGCACGGGTGATACTGGATTTCTCCAAAGAGGGCAGACAAGATGGTCTGAGGGCCAAGCACCATCTAATATGCTGACACTCTGAAGAGACCCTCTGCCTGAAAAAGTTGGCCGGAGATGAACTCATCCTGCTTGAAAGGAGTATCTTCACAGACCATGATGCACAGCAGGATCCCCAGAGACCAGATGCCCCCAGCCCCCGACATTGCCTGGTAGCGACAGCTGCAAATCCACTCTGGAGAACTTTACACTGGGGTCCTGTCAAAGCCCATGTAGACATGTCCTTGAGCAGTGCCCCTGAGCTCTCACGACTAAGGTTGGTGAGGATGTTCTTGTCTCTGATGTCCCGGTGGAGCACCCCGTCGTCATGGCAGTGCCACTTGCCCTCCTGCCACCTGCCAGAAGCAGCTGTGGGCCAGCTCCTCCTGCAGGGTCCCCCTTTCCGTGGTAAAGTTGAAGAGGTCTGGCATTGGCTTAGACCTCTTTAGGATCAGGGTGAAACCCTGGGGCCTCTTGAACCAGTCCAGGAGCCTAATGACGCCCAAGAGACCCTAGCTCACCCTCTTCAGCAGGACCACTTCCATGGGCGCTCAGGTTCTATAGTGCAGCTCTCCCCAGGTGGAAATCCGGTCCTTTTCTCCAGGTGCCTGAGGGCCCTGGCAAGCTGTCTGCGACGCTGCTCCCTAAGTTGATGGAGCTCACCCGCAGCTGACCAGTAGCGGGCCCAACTGGTACGGCGACTCCCGGGGCTCCTTTTCCTTGCAGGGCGATGCGAGCATGGGGGCGAGAGAGTTGATTTGGGGTAGATCATCCCGACCTCCGGGGACTGCGTCCAGAAGAGCTGCAGCAGGAGACGGAGATGGGGCTCGCGCAGAAGGCTGAGGGCTAGTCAGAGGACGACTGGGTGCACCGCCAGGGTGGCGGCTGGTGGAGCCATCGCCGGAGTGGATGGCTTGTGGGACTCCTGCGGTAGGGCCACGGCACAGGGAGATTGTAGTTGCTGCTGCTGCTGCTGCTGCCGCCGCTCGGTCCAGCCACCTTGGAAAAAGGACTCGTGGACATGGGCAACAGTGTGGTGACTGCTGGAGGCGTTGGGGGGCCGCTGTAAGGGTGCTAAAGGGTAATGAAAAATACAATAAAGATGAAATAAAAAAAAACATATTCTTCAGCTTTTTTTCTTGAGTCTTCAGGTGGTGACTACTCCAGTTTTTCTCTGCTTGAAAATGTCATGTTTTTTGTTCATTTTCCGAAGATGTTCTTTTCAGATACAGCTTGTTAGGAAGACAGTTTCATTCCTCCTGTGCATTGAAGACCTGCCATCTCTGCCGCCAGCATTGCCGTGGTGAGCCTGGCCAGCAGCCAAGCCTCCGGCATGTTCCCTTTTCCAGAGCTTTCCTTCTCTTCTGGCATGGTGCACTTCCACCGTTACGTGTGTGGTGGCTCTGTTTTCGTACCACGTTTAGGGCTTGTGGAATTTCCTGGGTTTCAGGATTACTATCATTTGATAGTTTTGGACAATTTTCTGCTGTTATCTCTCCAAAGTCTGCACAGCAATTAAGAACACAGACTCTGGAGGCTGCTTGGCATCTGAATATAGCCTTAGATGAACATGGTAACTCCTCCATGCTTTAGTTTTCTCATCTTTAAAATGGGGATGATGTTATTACCTACTTTAGAAGTTTGTTGTAAAGATTGGTGAGTTAATTACATAATATTGGGTTGGCCAAAGAGTTCTTTGACTTTTTTTTTTTTTTCTGTAAGATGGCTCTAGAGGTGCTTAGTTGTCTTTAACTTCTTTTGATAGAGTTGTTTTTTTTGGGGGGGGGGAATTGTATTATGACAGCTGTCATATCAGTGTGCATTAAAAGAAAAGGCTTATCAAAATTGGTGAATTTTTGGAGTTCCGGCCAAGATGGAGGCGTAGGTAGAAACTCTTCATTTCCTCGCACTACCAAAAGGAAGGTAACAACCAATTTAAAATCAATAAACAACCGGAAGTGCTAGAAAATCAGACTGCATGGATCTCTGACAACAAGGAATTAAAGGAAAAAACAACCAGAACAACCAGACCGGTGCACCAAGACAAAGAAATATGGCCCAAAAGAAAGAACAGAGCAAAGCCTCAGAAAGAGAGCTAAGCGATGAGGAGATAGCCAGCCTATCTGATGGAGAGTTTAAAGCCCTGGTAATCAAAATGCTCACAGATCTGATTGAGCTTGGTCAAAAAATGAAAAACAAATGAAAGATACCCAAAATGAAATGAAGCAAAATATTCAGGGAACCAACAGTGACAGGAAGGAAACCAGGAGTCAAAGCAATGATTTGGAACAAAAGGGAAAAATAAACATCCAACCAGAACAGAATGAAGAAACCAGAATTCAAAAAAGTGAAGAGAGGCTTACAAACCTCTGGGGCAACCTGAAACATTCCAATATCTGAATTATAGGGGTGCCAGAAGGAGAACAACAGCAATAAATTGAAAACTTGTTTGAACAAATAATGAAGGAAAACTTCCCAAATTTGGCAAAGGAAACAGACTTCCAGAAGTCCAGGAAGCCCAGAGAGTCCCTAAGAAGTTGGACCCAAAGAGGAACACACCAAAGCACATCGTCATTAAGTTACCCAAGATTAAAGACAAAGAGAACATCCTAAAAGCAGCAAGAAACAAGGAGACAATTACCTACAAAGAAGTTCCCATAAGATTATCAGCTGATTTCTCAAAAGAAACCTTGCAGGCAAAAAGGGGCTGGAAAGAAATATTCAAAGTCATGAAGGGTAAGGACATATATCCATGATTACTATATCCAGCAAAACTTTCATTTAGAATGTAAGGGAAGATAAAGTGCTTCCCAGATAAGGTCAAGTTAAAGGAGTTCATCATCACCAAGCCATTATTACATGAAATGTTAAAGGGATTTATCTAAGAAAAAGAAGATAAAAAATGTGAACGATAAAATGACAACAAACTCACAACTATCAACAAGTGAACCTGAAAGAAAAGAAGAACGATGAAAACAAAAACTAAGCAAACAACTAGAACGGGAACAGAATCAAATAAATGGATATCACATGGAGGGATTTCAGTGGGGAGGGGGAAGGGAGGAATAGAGGAGAAAGAGTACAGGAAAGAAGCAGCATAATTAGTAGACATAAAATAGACAGGGAGAGATAAAAATGGTACAGGAGACAGAGAACTCAAATAACTTATCTGTACAACCCATGGATATGAACTAAGGGGAAGGGGAATGCTGGAGGGTTAAGGGGGCAGGGCAGAGGGGGATGAAGGGGGAAAAATTGGAAAAACTGTAATACCATAATCAATTAAAAATACTTAAAAATTGGTGAATTTTTATGTAGCCATTTTAATATTGAAGATAGAAGAAAATACTCAATAATTTAGCCATCTTATGCTTTATTATTTCAAGAAATGTAAAAATGCAACTGAAACACAGAATAAGATTTATGCAGTGTATGGAGAAGGTGCTGTGACTGATCGAATGTGTCAAAAGTGGTTTGTGAAGTTTCATGCTGGAGGTTTCTTGCTGGACAAGGCTCCACAGTCGGGTAGAGCAGTTGAAGTTGACAGCAATCAAATCAAGGCATTATTTGAGAACAATCAAGGTCATGCCAGGAAGGAGAGAACCAACATACTCAAAATATCCAAATCAATAAAGTTATTGGTGAAAATGAAAACAGTGTCTTTTATTTACAGAAAAAACTAAGTGAACTTTTTGGCTAAGTAATGGTTTACAACAGGGACACATAGTAAGTACTATCTACTAGTTTACTCTTATGATGAATTTTATTGTTCTTTCTTTCTGGAGGTTTATTCAACATAGGTTACAGTTTCTTTTTCTAAATTCTGTTTCTTATTTTCCATATCTTTGTGTCCTAGGCATCTTTTAGGGCAATTTCTACTGATGTATCTTCTAGGTTAGTAGTCTCTCTTTCGTTGTGTCTAATCCATATACTGAATTTTCAGTTCAATTTTTATGTTGTTATTGTCTAAAATTCTACTTGAAATTTTGTGTTTAAGTTTGTTTGGTCATGTTTTAGTGTCTTGATGCTGGATGACATGATCAATTCTCTCTTTTATGGCTTTAACCATGCTAAGCAAGGCAATATTATAATTCTCTATCTGATTATTCCAATGCTGATGTCTATGTCGGTTTGATTTTATGACCTTTGGTTTTTCATCACTTTGCTCTTGTGCCTTGTTTCTTTGTGTGTTTGTGATTTTTGATCATGAACTGTTTACTTTCCTTGGGACTTTAGTTGTGGGAATTCTTTGAGGCCGAAATTATAGCTGAGTTCCTCCAGACAAGACTTGTGTTTCCTCTTGCTAAATGGCTGAAGGGCCTTCCCAGCATGGCTTTCACCCACCAGGCTGTATCCAGAAAACATATCTGTCATTTTTAGTTACAGGGAAACCACAGGTTGCATGAAATTGGACGTGGTGTGATACTGACTTGTGGCAACAGATCCTCAAGAGATAATTTTTCTTCAACCATAGCCAAGCTTCACCAAGAAATTTCCTAGGGGATTTTTTTTCTAAATAGTGGTAAATTCACTAAAGGTTTAGTCTTTTTAGGTCCTAACTTCTAATGGAACACTCCTGTTAGACTTTTCACCTTTGGTTTGTTCTAAAACTCTATCTCCTATCCCTGCCAGATCACACAGTGCTTGTAGCTATGATAAGAAATAGGAATCTCCTTATGAAAACAAAGTAGGTCCATGTCAGGAATTTAATCAAGGTAGAAAATTGCTCATTTTCTGCTTCAGAATGGTCCCACAGATGGCTGAGTGGATGATATATGGCATATAAATGCAAGTATAAATATCGAGTATTACATAAAAACAATTGCATGAATACTCTGAAATATGCACACAAATTTGCCAACTGTTTATGGTGTTTTATAATAAGCAGTATATTTTCAATTTGACAACTATTAATTATAGAACTTGTTTGGCTTCAATTGCTCATCTGCAAAATGAGATAAACTTTTAAAAATTATTATTATTTATTGACCTTAGAGAGAGAAAGAGAGAGATAGAGAAAATAGATTTTTTCCACTTATTTATGCATTCATTGGTTGATTTTTGCATGTGCCCTGACCAGAGATCAAACCTGCAACCTTGGCGTATCGGGATGATGCTTTAAACAACTGAACTACCTGGCCAGGGCCAGAGGTGTGTTTTCATGTGATCTAAGAAGTCCCTTGTGCCAGGGGAAGCCTCTTTCCCTTATGACCCCACCACTCCCCTTGGATCTGTTTCGTACCCGAGAGAATGGAGAACTCAATTAAGGCTCTCTCAGTGGTCAAACTTGATTCCAGGACAACTATCTCTGATCAGGTCCTTAATGGTTTCAGAGCCTCCCATTTTCCTCATTATGATACATACACTCCTCAGACTAGGTCTCACCCCATGGCCCACACACTTGTGTTATGAATTCTTTCCATTAGAGGTGAGAATGCAGGGTAGTATCATTTAGAAAGTCCTCACAAAGAACTGGTTTGTTTGTGGAGTGAGTGTGAAGTGTGTGTGAGAGTGTGTGTGAGTATTTATGTGTCTGTGTGTGTAGCTGATTTTACTACATGAACTTGCACAGATCCATTTTTGGGAGGGTGCTACTCATCCCTGTGTCTGGGCCTCTTCTCACTCCACTCCATGGGGCCATCAGCAGCAGCTGGAAGCCCAGCAGATGCAACAAAACCAAGAGAAAGGGTGTATCTGAATGATGTGATTTGATATCTGGATTCCACTATGCTTGAAGCCAGCCTTTTTTGTTTACTCATTTATTTTTTTTTAAATTTAAGTCCTTCTTTTAATTCCCACTTACATTTGACATGCAACATTATATTAGTTTCAGGATGATTAGACATTATATAACTTAATAAGTGACAATCCCACTGAAGCAAGTACCCATCTACACTATACATAGTTAAGAGAATATTATTGACTATATTCCTTATGAAGTTAGTCTCTTTAGCAGACTCATTTATTTGAACTAATACTATTTTATTTCTGTTAAATTTGATTTAATTTGGACCTCTCCTTGGCCCACCCAACCACAAGCACAGGCATGTGAAAGCATGTATCACATAGTACTTAAGCATCTCAGGACATAACTCTCTCCCTTTGCTCTGCAGGTGCTTTGAGAATAATGAACATGCCTTTGCATCCCGGTGCCTGGAATAGTGCCTGGCCCAGTGATCAGCACTTTTTATTCAGTGCGTGCATTTGTGTCTGCAAGCATGAGAGAATTAATGATTGAGTAGATGATGTAGACAGATGTGGGTTGGGAATTCAACCCAGGCAAGAACTTTTAGACTTTC
>PVKU01016496.1:0-14435 GCA_004027475.1 Anoura caudifer | reverse complement strand
GAGGGAGGTGGGTTTGGCTGGGTGAGCATAGAGTAGAGGGGGGTAAATGCAGACAATTGTATTGAACAACAATAAAATAATCTTAAAAAAGAAATAAAGATAATTATCTTCATAAAAGTGATAGTTAAGCTGGGAGGGGTGTTGGAAAACTCTTCAATGAAAGAGTATACAGAGAGGGATGGGCCAAACTTTGGAAAAAGGGAACAGTCAAGGTGGAAGAGGAGTGGTAATAGAGCTGGGAGTAGACCCTAGGTAATGAACAGAAGACAATGAAGGAGCAAGTGACTGGTCTAGAGTGTCAAATGCAGAAGAGAAACAACTTTTCTAGTTGTTCTAGAATAGGGAATTGATGTACTACAAACTAGTCCATGATGGGCAGGGAATTTTTTTTGTTTTTTATTTGACTATTTCAAAATATTTCCTCCGAAGAGTGTTCAATTTTTACTTAAAACTAACTTTGTTATGACTGTAAAATAATACAGGCTTTTTGTAAAATTTTGAAAAAAAAAAGAAATAAAGAAACTAATCCCATTTACAAGTGCATGGAAGGAAAATAAATGTCTGTGAATTGGAATAAACAAAGAGGTAAAGGACCTCTACTCTCAAAATTAAGGGACATTGAAGAGAGAAAGTGAAAAGAACACAAAAAATGGAAAGATAAATCATTCCTATACAATGGGAAGATTAAACTGTTATAATTGTAATACTTCCCAAAGCTATTAATTCAATTCAAACATTATCAAACTACTGTTCAGAATTTACAAAACAACCTTAAAATGAATGTATAAGGAACCACAAATATTTTAAATAAGCCAAATATATTGAGACCAAAATACAATGTTGGAGATATCACACTCCGTGTTCTCACACTGTACCATAACAGTAAAACAATATTTTAATAAATATATAATATAAATTATATATATTATATATATCATGATATGCAATGAACATAGAACCAAGTATAATAAGATTTTAGTATTATATTAAACTATCAAAAGAGGAAGGTATCAACCCAAATCAGACACCTAAATCCAGGAAACAGTAGAGACAATTTAGAACTAAACCCTCTTACATTAATAAGTAATGTGTGAGATAGAGGGCAAAAATACACACTAAGCATTTGAGAGACTTTTCAAAAACTTGTCTTGGAAAAGCAAAATTTATGCTATCAATAACACTCATCTGCATTCTTACATCATATATAAAAATGATCTTAACCTGATAACAGCTCTTCCCACCTCTTCCATATTTTCAACTGACACCATCCCTGCTTCTCTCTTACCCACCTCTCCCTGTCTTCCCATTGAAGTGAGCACCTCACCAATCCCTGCATCACAGAAATTTCTAGAGCACCCATCTCTTTACCCTCCAACTGACTCTTGCTGCCTGTATTCCCTGTTTACCAACTGATGTCCGGCATTGTTAAGTCTCCTCATGTTTTTTAATTTATGCTAGTTTTCCCCCTCATTTTCCATGCTCACCCTCTCTGTATAAATATCTTTCACTTAGCTCCTTTTCCTTCAACAGCTTAGAACCTGAGAAAAGGAGTGTGTAAGAACACCTGTGTTGCAGACTTTCATTCCAGCTGAAAACTAAGCCTGCTCAGTGATAACACCTTAGATGACTTTGCAGCTTTACAACTGGTACAGCCCCTGTCTCTCAGGTTACTGTCCCCCAGGCTCTGCTCTGAATATTTCTATTCTGAACCTCATATTTCCCTCATGCAATATTGACTGGAAGTAATGTGACAAAATAGCACCTCAGAGTTTTCTTAGTATAAAAGTCATAAAGAATACCATATCTGATCCATCTGAGAAGCTTCATCAACAGTATTCCATGATTCCAAACATACACCAGATACAAAGAACCTGAAAACTAATAAACAGTAAATACTCCATGTGCTTCAGTAATGGGTCTCTTGTCATGTGTTAACCATGCGCATTTTAGGCGAAATCACTTGTGTTTAGGGTGGAGGACACTTGGTAGCCTTTTTGCAGAACCTGATACACGCATCTAGTAACCCAATTCACTAAAATATATATAAAACAGAGAGAAATAAAGACAGAGAGAGAAGGAGTTAGAAAAAGAAGAGAGAGATTAAAACAAACATAGAGAAATATAATATACAAATGAGTAAATGAGTGAAAAGTGACATTTTAAAAATAAATTTTTAAAACTCTCACACAGATATATATTTTATTTATTTTTCACATGGGCAGAAGAGAGAGAGAACCAAAGAGAAGCAGAGAGACAGATATCATCTATGTGAAAGAGAAACATTGATCACTTGCTTTTCATATACCCTGCCTTATTAGGGATTGAACCCACAACCTACATAGGTGCCCTGACTGGGGACTTAACCAGCACCTATGTGCTGAATGGGATGATGCTGTATCAATGCAGCCACCTGATCAGGATGAATGTATTTTTACTTGAAATATGTACGTGACTTCACATCACTTTGGTCTTATTGTGGAGAAGCTAGTTCAAAACCACTTTGTGGTGACACAAAATGTTCATATCGGCAGATAGCATCCATGGAAAACAATTATGAAGGCTGCATACAATGTAGGCTGAAATGAGCACAAAGTCCAATTCCTAGTATAACAGGAGTCCACTGAAATCTATATGGCCAAAATAATTACATTTATATATTTTCTTAGGGATTATCCCATAAAAATGAGTAGCAAAAAATGGTTATCCACATTTATATGATTTTTCCAAAATCATAATGATGAACTTAATACCTGATTTAATTAATATTTCCAGCTACATTTTACTTTTTTTTTTTTTTGGTAATTTTGCAATACCTGAGGTTTTCTACTAAACACATTTAACAGCACCCTCACATCCTCATTGACAAAACAAACACGTAGAAATCTGGTTGTTGTCCATATTCTAGAGACAGATTTCTATCAAGTTTACTTTGCCAAAGAAGGTTGAGAGATCAAAATGTTTGCCAGCTGTCTTCACATTTTCTCAGGATGTGTCTTTTGGAAAAGGCCACCATAAAACTGTTTCCCTCACTATAAACAATGATTCTGGCTTTCTGTCCAACAATTTTACTCATTCAGCTCTGAGTGTTCTCAGGTATCTCAGGCCATTACTGTGATCCCACATGGGGAGTATTGAAGCCATTGACAATTTTTGCTGTTGTTTTAGGGGGAAATATCAAGAGAAGTGGATGACTTTTCTGGTCAGAAGCAGTTAAGTATTCAAATCCTGATGGATCTGTCAGTTGTGTACCATGGGTCATGGCTAGCAGAATAAGAAGGGAGTGCTGTAGAACCAGGTACTCTACATTCTTATAATTCTGCGCTACTGAGTTGTCCTTTGGTTTGTCTTAATGTTTAAAGTATCTGTAGTTCTCCCACAGGACCTGATAAAAATAAATTGAAAAAAAATGGAGGTGTTCCATTCTGCGGCAATGCCCAGGCAGCCGCCTAATGTTTCTCCACTGAGTACCAGACAACATATTTTAAAGCTCCACACAGAAATTCATGGAGGAACAGTTAGACAGCTACAAACTCTCTGTAGCCTTAGAGAGGTGGCAGGTACACCAAAGCAACAATCAAAACCTGTCAGAGGTCCCGCACTTTTGCTTGCTCAGGCTGTGTTTAAGAGCTCAGGGGACGTCTGGCAAAGATGGATCCATAGGCGGACACACTGTGCCTCCTCTCACAACCAAAATTAAGGACAACAAAGATTTAGAAACAAGTAGACAACCAGAACTCATAGAAAATTGAACTGTTCAGAAGTCCAACAACCATTCATCCAGAACGGTAAAAGGGGTGGAGTCGTGGCAGGAAAAAGTGGAGGTGTGGACCGGGCACGCAGGCAGCAGGGGCTGGCAGATCCCAGGTGCACAGGTGGTGGCTAGCAGACCCTGGGAACGGGGTGGGAACTGTGCAGACCAAGTGGGGCCATGCAAGGTGGCTGGCTGACCATGTAGTCCCACAAATTCACGTGCAGATAATCCAGGAAAGGGGAAGCAGCAAAAGGGACTGAAATCCGAGAGTGACCAGCAAGCGCCATTGTTTCCTCTCAGACCCGGCCCACACACACAGCATCACAACCCAGCGACTGAGCTGCCCCGCCCTGGGGAACACATAAGGCTCCACCCCTCACTACGTAACAGCTGCAATTATACAAAACAAAACAAAAAAAAATGGCTCAAACTGGAGAACAAATCAAAGCCCCAGAGCCAATTTATCTAAACGATGAAGAGATAGCCAACCTATCAGATGCATAATTCAAAGCTCTGGTGATCAGGATGCTCACAGAATTGGTCGATTTTTGTTCACAAATGAGATGAAAAAATGAAGGCTACAATAAATGAAATGAAGAAAAACTCATGGGGAACTAACAGAGATGGGAGGAAAACTGGGACTGAAATCAATGGAGTGGACCAGAAGGAAGAAAGAAACAACCAAACAGAAAAGAATGAAGAAACAAGAATTCCAAAAAAATGAGGAGAGGCTTAGGAACCTCCAGGACATCTTTAAACGTCCCAACATCCAAATTATAGGGGTACCAGAAGGGGAAGAAGAAGAACAAAAAGTGGAAAACTTATTTGAACAAATAATAAAGGAGAACTTCCCCAGTCTGGCAAAGGAAATAGTCTTCCAGGAAGTCCAGGAAGCTCAGCGAGTCCCAAAAAAGTTTGACCTGAGGAGGAACACACCAAGGCACATTTTAATTACATTATCCAAGATTAAAATGAAGGAGAGAATTCTGGAAGCAGCAAGGGATAAGGGGACAGTCACCTACAAAAGAGTTCCCATCAGATTGTCAGCAGATTTCTCAAAAGAGACCTTATAGGCAAGAAGGAGCTGGAAAGAGGTATCCCAAGTCATGAAAGTCAAAGACCTACATCCAACATTGCTCTATCCAGCAAAGCTGTCATTTAGAATGGAAGGGAAGGTATAGTACTTCTAAGATAAGGTCAAGTTAAAGGAGTTCATCATCACCAAGCCCTTATTATATGAAATGTTAAAGGGACTTATCTAAGAAAAAGACGATAAAAAATATGAACAGTAAAAAGTCAGCAAACTCACAGGTATTAACAACCAGACCTAAAACAAAAGCCAACTAAGCAAACCACTACAACAACAGCAGAAACACAGAGATGGAGATCACATAGAGGGTTAGCAACGGGGGAGTGGGAGGAGGAGAGAGGGTTACAAGGTAGCACAGACGGTGGGTAGAAAATAGACGGGGGGGCAAGAATAGTGTGAGAAATGTAGAAGCTAAAGAACTTATGACACATGGACATGAACTAAAAGGGGGAATGTGGGTGGCAGGGGGTGTGCAGGGTGGAGGGGAATGAAGGGAGAAATGGTACAACTGTAATAGCATAACCAATAAAATATAATTTAAAAAAATTAATAAATAAAAATACTTAAAAAAATCCTTTTGGAGGTGAGATTGCACACAGAAGGTCTGTGTAGCCCAAATCTTAAGAGAACAAGGTTTATCTATATCCTTGACTCCATTCCATGCAATCCTTGGGACACTCCCCAAGTCCCACACTAGATCTTACTCAGTCTGTATCCCAATATAATCTGAGCATGTATTCTCTCCACCAGCCACTAAATGAAGGTGTTACAAAATCAAGGCTCACATATTTGTCATAATGTTAGAGAAAATGGTATGCTGTTCAACTTCACAGCAAACCATGAGCATCTCGTATTTGGCTATACTTTTTTAATGGAACTGTGTTCCTTTGGTGTTTGTGTAGCAGTCAGCTCCATTGTCCTTTCAGTTTTTCTCAGACACTTACATACTACCACACTTGATAGCATAATTTATACACAAAATGACAGATGTAACTAAGCTATTGCAACAGTTTTGGTGCAATTTATCACATAACAAACCTAGACCCCTCAGGTCAGAATCTGTGAGACTACTTATTTTCATAAATTCCCACAAGGGAGAGCATTTATCACAGGGTCACAATGAAACAATGCCTTTAGACCAAGACTTGATTACATTCAGTTGCCATATTTGCAGTTCTGCCAAAAATATCTAAATTGTCTCCCGATAAGGAATATTAGTTTTCTTGATCTGTCAAAATGTAGTGCTATGTTGGTGGGTGTAAACAGCATACTTTATATTTACATTTCTAGAAACTCGAATCTTGAGATCAGGTTGCAGGCTGGATTGTTTTCTACTAAGGACTCTTTCCTTTTCTTGCAGATGAGTGTGTGTAATCTTCTTGTTCCCAGGTGTTTTATCTATGTTTCTCTCTGACCTGACCATTTGGGGCAGGCTGCACTTTTCTTGGATTAGAACATGCTCAACTTAACTCACTTAACATTATTCCCCTAAAAGTGATCCATCCAAGTACAGGCACACTGTGATGCAAAAGGTCTTTGGTCCCCAAATTGTGATTTTTGAAAACAAATTTGAGTCTTAACTCATGCTCCTGCTTGGCAGAAGACACTCACCCAGAAATGAGGGTGGAGGTACAAAGATATGTGTATGTAATATGTTCATGTATTTCCCAGCTACAGTCAAATTTGAACAAAAAAATTCTCCACCATGACATTGCTACAAGTAATCTCTGATGGGGGTTGCCTTTTGAATCAAACCTCACTTGAAACTTACAATTGTTCAAACGAAATCTTGATAGTGTCAATTTGTCCAATAGTATCACAGTTGTCATTGATGTGCACTGTATTTTACCAATATTTTGTGGCAGTTGTCAGGCTTTTACCAGTTATATGGATTTCTTATTTTACATGTCATGTGATCAGATACTGTCTCAGGGAATGGGCCCTATTTCTTACTTAAATCCCCATGTATTTGTCTTTACTAAGTCTGAAATTTCTACAATCAATGTTTCAAACCTTGATTACATAAAAGCAACAATCAGTGCCTTTTAAAAAATCAACTGAATTCCATTGATGTGTGTGTTTTCTGTACAGTGTCTTTAAATTGAGGAGACATAAAATTCTCCAGAACCTGTCCCTTCATGGCAGGGGAGGCCATGCCTGAGTTGCTCGATTGAATATGGTGTTGCCAGACTTTTGGTGGTTCTCAGTGCTGGCCTGAAGGAACTTGAGTACCATTAAACATGTTTATGTCTACTGTTCCCCATCCCTTCATTAGGGTTATTTGTTCTGGGGTCACTGGGAAAATGCTGTTTATCTAGACTCTGCATACTGAGAAACAAGAGAGGTTTTTGTTCCTAAGGTAAAAAAAGTGCCTTGAAAATAATGGCTATGTAATTGCTCTTGATCAACCATCTCATGATAGCACATTTGGAGGTCAGAAATTGTTTCACTTTGGGCACTGTATCTTCATACCTGTGTCCCCGAAGAACTCTGAGTTTCTGTATGAGGTCAACATTGTCACTTTTTTAGTGGTTATTGGTGATGTTGTTTTACATTGTACCTCTTTTGTTTACTTAAATATAAAGGTGATATCTGATTGTCACCTTCAGGATTTTTTACAATGTATAATACAGGATTTTCATAATGTCCATGGTAGCTGCCTGCCTACATCAAAACATTTTAAAAATTATAACCCCCCCTTCATTTGTCTGGTATTTAGTATCATACAACTTATCCTGGACCAGCATTTTTTTAGGTGAGTGCTGACCACATCTTTGGTAGCACATGACTCTTCCTAATATGAGGTTGTGTTCTGGGAATATCGCTTTTCTCTCTGAGGCTCTGTTTGCTCAGTATTAGATGCAAACCTTGTGTTATTTTGGTTGGATCAACTGGAACAGCCATGGCAAGAGCTTACCTAGTACGTGGTCTTGCAGTATATACTGTTGGTCCTGCTGTGAGTTTTCATCTAAATAAGTTTTCACTGACCAATGAAAAGTTATCTGACTTCTTCCCCTATTGCTCATGGACCTTTTGAATTTGAAAAAGAGATAGAATGCAGTTTTTAAGGAATTAGAGATGGTTTCCATCTGGTCTTGATTTTTGTCCTTTCTGTGGCTAGATTAAAGATCTTTCAGGGCAGTAGATAAGAACAATGCCCACTGAGATAACTGGTTCTATTTTGCATGAGGTCACTGATTCCACTATAGATGATACATCTGGTGTGTTGTGACCTTTCAAAGGCACACAATTTTATCACATTCTGGAAGATGGAAGAACATTCATGGAGCCATTGGCATATCTGACATGCCTTTATCCAAGAGAGGATAAAGCACACATGCTTCATGCTTCATGTCCCCCTGATTGCACCTGTCCCCTTTGTGTGGTACCCTACCATGATACCCACCATGGCCCGCTACATATCTCTCATCACCCAGCATGTAACCAGGAGGAATCCTGTACAACCTTAAATACTACATTATAGACAATGCCAGTAAGGAGCAAACAGAATTATGCAACAGAGCTTCATACTATGCATGTGAGCCCACTCAAGACTATGGGAACAGTTTAACAGATCCAGTTTCAAGGCTATGAGAACAATACTCTTCAGGCACGTTCTCCAGGTAATGGGAGACTGTTTTTCTTAGTTGCCCAGGGTGAGGACACCAGACTGCCTTCGTTTACCTTACAACTCACCTAAGTGAAAACACAAGGAGTCTTACGCATGCTGGACTTTGGTTGAAAGTAGGGTATATAGGCAGGAATGGAGTCAATTGGATAGCAAAAAGTGGTGGGTGGATCTAGAATTATCTGTGAGGCAGGGAATGGTGGGGTGCTAACTTCTATAGGTAGGCAAGCAGATGTGGGTAAGAGAGAAGGATTGCTGGCATCAGTTGAAAATGCAGAACAGGTTGCTGAGGCTGCCATCAGTTTCAGCTTAATTTGAGTACGAGATAAGGTAGTATCCAGTTTTTGTTGAGTGTGTATATTTTGTTTAGCCAGGATAAGCTGTTGAAAAGTCTCTCCACTCAGCAGTGTATATCTTTACCTTCTCTGTCATACATTGAACCATGGAAAAGGGTTTTATCCTGGGCACTCTACACTATTCCTATGATTCAAGTGTCTGTTTTGTGCCAATACCTTTCTGTTTTGATTATTTTAGCTTTATTGTTTTCAAATATGGAGAGTGTTATCTATATCTTTGTCTTTTCCTCTCTAAACGTCATTTGCTTCTTTAAGGTATTTGGTGTTCCATATAAATTTTGAGATTTTCATTTCTCAGAAAAAAAGTATGTTATACTTTGATAGAATTTCAATTTAACCAATTAATTGCTGTGGGAGATATCATAATTACAACAGTTGAATCGTTGCAATATAGAGGAATATTTTATCCTTCCATTTTTATGTTAATTTTAATGTCTTTCTTCAAAGTCCTATAATGTTGAGCGGACAGGTCTTTCACCACTTTGTTGATGCCAATTCAGAGGAAATTATTTCTTTTTCAACTTATTTTACACCACCTGATGCTACAAATGACCCTGAGAAGATTTAAATCGCGTGAATCCCAAACAGCAGAGACACTATCTCACACCAACCAGTACAGTGAATAACTTTTAAAGGCTCAAATGGCATAGCCCTAACTGCAGAGGCAGAAGATTCTAAGGTTGTACAAAAACAACAAAGATCAAACCACATTTCCCTAAAGACAAAAAAAAAAAAAAGCAAATATCCCTGCTTCTGCTTAGCTGATGCAAAACAGCCACAACTGATGTCGATTAATCAGAAAAGGCTTACAGAACCAGCTGCGCAGAGCAAGGATGAGGGAGGGTGAAACCAAATGTAAATTGGCCACAAGATAGGCAGCCCTGGAACAAATCCCCTTTCCCTTACTGTAGGCATGCCGGCAGAATAAACAAAAATCTCTGGGTACTGCAGGTTTCTTACTTGGGATGAAAGACGTCGAATCCCATCTGTCTAGGAATGCCTGTTCATGGCAATGGGTCATAGCCTCTGTCCCAATAGTTTCTAACAATGGTAAGGCAAAAGGAGAATTTGGTTCATGCACACTGGAAGCAGTTTTTAGCTCTTTAAGGGTCTTAAAAGGCAAGGGGTCATGGGCTTTCTGAAGCTGATTTGCATTATTTGGATCTGGCCTGTTAATCACTGTGTGAAAAGCAAAACCTGTTACATCTTCCCCTTCTTCATGAGCCTTCCATAATGCCCTTGGTAAAGCAGATGTTTCCCTGGGCATGGAAATCTCAGACCTGTTTTTTTCTTGACCCCTTAGGTTGGGTAGTGAGCCTCCTAGTGTGTGGCCTGATGGCAGCCTGAAGGAGGCCCTTGTCCTTCACAGACAGCACCGATACTTGGTGCACCAGTCCCTGTATACGGGAATTTTTTGGATCTGAAAAATCATTATATTCCTCCTCCTCAGAATCATCCTATTCTCTCTCCCTCTCCAGCTTCCAAGCCTCCCCCTCAAGCTCCTTACCATAATCTGGTGGGAGATGCTTATCATCACACTCAGCCAGGGGTGCCAGTAGAGCTGTTGGCAGTTTTGGCAGGACGGAGGTGTACCCTTCCACTGTTGAGGCCAAAGTATCTGCTATTCATTTCTATACATCGAGTTTCTCCTTATGTGAATCAAGTTCATCACCAAGGAAAGCCCAAAAAGTGAAAGTAAAAATGGGCATTTGCACCAGCCCCTCAGCAGAAAACCAAGCCCACAATTTTTCACCTACCCTTGCCCACATAATTGCACTAACAGTTCCCTCATCTGGAAACTGAGGTCAAGTCTGCTGTATAATGTCCAAAAACAGCTCTAGTTGAGAGCTATACACCTTCTTTCCCTTTACCGTAAGCATAGATGTAAGCATTTGTACTTAAAGCCACCTCTCGGCAGATCCTGTATTCCCCACGATTAAACCTGGCTGAAATGTCAAATCCTTTCTCCTCTCACTTCAAGGCTTGTGGACACACTCAGGAGTATCTCCTTACCTGAACTGATGATTTCCTACATATTAGGGCTCCACATTGTGTGACACTTGCTGCAACCAGCACAGAATGGCGGTCTCCAAGTGGGGGCAACAGGAGATGAAGAAAGATATGACACACTTTAAGGAAAAGCAGGGACCAAATGGGACATTGTCTTCTGATGCAGAGACAATGAACCACAAACATGGTCTCCACGTTTATTTTATAGGTGTTGGTTACATGGAACTCAAGGGCATTTTGCAAACTTAGGGAGATGCTGCAGGCACAGATTGTTCCATTCCCATGCTATCCAACTGATACATATGTCTTCCACAGAAGATACAGTCACATTCAGCTGATGCTTGCAGATACCTATTTCATTCTCCACCAGACACAGGTTCTGTCTGCTGTTTTTCTGTCTTGGATCCACTTTGTGGATGCAAGCTGTCAGGTGCGGTTTTGTCAAGCACTCAACTTTAGCCAGAATTCAACAAAATTGATAGAATTAATAAAATAATTCATTAAGAATGAAATGCAAACTGAATATACAGAAATCTGTCTCACCCATAGCACTAATAAACAATAAAAGTTGAAGTGAAGAAGGTAATACCACTTACAATTGTGTGGAAAGGAAATAAATGCCTGTGAACTGGAAAAAAGAAAGAGGTGAAGAACCTGTACTCTGAAAAGTAAAGGGCATTGAAGAAGGAAAGTATAAAGAACACACAAAACAATGAAAGGACAACTCATCCCTATACCATGTGAAGATTAAACTGTTATAACTACTTCTCAAAGCTATTAGTTCATACCCCTTAGCAAACTATTGCTCAAAAGAAAAAAACTTAAAATTTATATTTAACCAGAAATACTTAAAGAGCCAAATGTATTTTGAGAAGAAATAACAATCTTTGTACTCAAAGTATACTATAAAATTATAATCATCAGAATACAATGGCATTGCTATAAAACAGATCTCTTAATCAATGGAAGAGTATACCGAACTAAGGATTTAACCCTCTTTCTTGAACAATTAATCTATGTGACAGGAGGCAAAAAATATACACTAAAGAGTAGAGATACTTTGCAAAAATTGGTCTTGGAACTGAAATCCAGTAGAAAGTGGAACAAGCGCCATTGTTCCCTCTTGAACCCCTGCCTCACATACAGTGTCACAACCCAAAGACTGGGTTGCCCCACCCAGGCGATCACCCAGGCTCCACCACTCACTATAAAACAGGAACACTAAAACAAAACAAAAATAAATGACTCAGTTGAAAGAACAGATCAAATGTCCAGAAAAAATGCAACTAAGTGATGAAGAGAGATCCAAGATGAGTTGAGCCTTAAGGGTTCACCACGGTGGGGCAGCCCAGTCCCTGGGTTGTGATGCTGTATGTGGGGGCATGGTCCAAGAGGGAACAAGAGCAGTTGCTCAGTTCTCTCCCACATTTCAATCCCTTCTTCCCTTTCCCACAAACAAATTGGGCCCTTCTGTTTCTGATTTGTGTTAGGGTGGGCTTGTGTACATTTTAGGACCCTGTGGTTCTCTCCAAGGTACTCTCCTGTGAGGCTGGGAGTCTCTCCTGTGAGGCTGGGAGTCTCTCCCAGCAACTCAACCCCCAAAGGTGTTTTCAATTGGTGTGCTTAGGTTTTATTTCCTGGCACTGGGACCCTGGGTTGCGTGGTCTGTCCTGCTCCCCATTTTTGCCTAAATTATCTGCGCATAAATGTGGGACCACATGGTCAGCCAGCCGTCTTTCTCAGCCTCACTGGGTCTGCACATTGACACCCCACAACTGTGCTCCACTAGTTGCCAACTGTGCACCTGGGGTCCTCCAACCTCTGCTTTTTCCTGCCGCAACCCTGCCCCTCTTACCAGCCTGGATGAATGGATGTCGGACTTCTATACAGTTCAATTTTCTGTTAGTTCTGGTTGTTTTCTTGTTTCTAAATCTTTGTTGTCATTAATTTTGGATGTGCAAAGAGGCACAGTGTGTCCACCTACAGCTCCATCTTGGCCAGAAGTCCAGAAGTGATTACATTTAGATGTTTTCTTAATGTCAACCCAATAAAGGTGAGTACCAAAAAACTGTTGTCTAAAGTAGTATGACTTTTCCAAAATCATATTGATGAATCTCAGATCTGATTAGTGTTTCCAGCTAGATTTCACTGTTTTGTTTTTGGAAATTTTGCCATGCCTCAGGTATTCCACCAAACACATGTAATACTAGCCCACAGTGTTTTGGGTTGTAAGTGATACACTTGTGGCAATGTCTCTAGAAAGTTGCTTCATCTACATTCAAGTGAGGTAGTTGGGTCATTGGAGACTCTGAAGAAACACAATAGCTCTAAACTGATCAGAATACAAATGTTTGCACTCAGCTCTTCCTTCTGAAACCTGGGATCCTTGTCAACTTCCCAAGAATCTGAAAAAACTTGTTCCTGATTCATTTGTATACTAATGAACATGTCCTGTGTAAGAAGCCAAGCTCCTGAGAACCTTTCACCTAAATCTAATTAGAAAACAGCACACAGGTAATGAAACTTTATTTTTTTTATTTTTAAAATTCAATTTAATTGTTGTTCTTGTACAGTTTTCTGTCTTTTGCTCCCATTCCAGGTGGAATGAAACTTTAAAAAAGTGAGCTGACTTGTTCATTGAGAGGTCAAAACATAAGGAATCTGGTAATTAGACACCCACATTCTGGAGAAAGGTCATTAGCAAGTTTACATTACTGAAGACAGTAGAGAGAAAATGTTTGCCAGTTGTCTCAATAGGTTCTATGCATGTGTCTTCTTGGAAAGGCCATAATAAAACTGTTTCCCTCACTATAAAGAGTGAACCTGGCTTACCCTCTAACAACCTCGTTCATACACTTGTGGGTTCTCTCAGGAAATTAGGCCATTAATGTGACTCCACATGGGCAGCATTGCAGCCATTGCCAATTTTTTCTGTTGAGTTGTGGGGAAAATATCAGGAGAAAAGTGTGGCTTTTCTTATTAGAAGCAGTTTGTTAGGTATTGGATTCCTGCTAGTTCTGTCAGTTGTGTACTTCAGGTCATGGCTTGCAGAATAAAAAGGGAGTGCTGGGGAACATATTAATCTACATTTGTATAATCCTGAGCTACTGCTGTGTCCTTTGACTTGTTTTAAGGTTGGACGTTTATGTAGTTTTTCTTCTGTACCTGATCAGAATGAAATTTAACAAATTCTGGTGCTGGTCCATTCTGTGCTGATGCCAAGGCAGCTCCCTGTAGTTACATGATTGAATACCACACAACATCTTTAGAAAGATCCACACAGAAACTCATGGTGGAGCATTTAGACAGGTACACATGTACTTTAATCTCAGACAGGTTCAGGTACACCAAAACAGCAACAGTCCAAAACTGTCAAAAGTGATTCTGGGCATAGAAGGCCCGTATGGCCCAAACCTTAAGATGATAAGGGCCAGCCCATGTCCCAGACTCCAGTCTATGTAGTTAATGGTACACCCCCAGAGTATCACATAAGCTGTCACATTGTCCCACTCCCAATGGAATCTGAGCCTCCATTCTCTTCACCACCAGCTGCTAAATGAAAATGTAGAAAGGCAGTCCTCACATATTTTGGGGAATATT
>PVKU01016495.1:0-14440 GCA_004027475.1 Anoura caudifer | reverse complement strand
GTTTGAGCCATTTTCATTTCTGGGTTTTTTTTTTTGTTTGTTTGTTTGTTTTGTCTAGTCCCGGCTGTTACGTAGTGAGGGGTGGAGCGGCAGGTGTTCCCCAGGGTGGGACAGCCCAGTCGCTGGGTAGTGACGCTGTATGTGGGGGCGGGATCTGAGAGGAGATAATGGCGGTTGCTTTACTCACTCTCAGATTCCAGTTCCTTTCACTGCTTCCCCTTTGCCTGGATGATCTGCACGTGAATGTGGGACCACCCGGTCAGCCAGCTGCCTTGTGCGGACTCACTGGCTCTGCACAGTTGCTGCCCCGTGCCGGGGTCTGCTAGTCGCCACCTGTGCACCTGGGGGCTGCCAGCTGCTGCTGCCTGCGTGGCCGGTCCGCACCTCCGCTTTTTCCTGCCGCGACTCCGCCCCTCTTACCGGTCTGGATGAATCGTTGTTGGACTTCCGAACAGTTTGATTTTCTGAGTTCCAGTTGTTTTCTTGTTTCTAAATCTTTGTTGTCCTTAATTTTGGTTGTGAGAAGAGGCACAGTGCGTCTGCCTATGCCTCCATCTTGGCCGGAAGTCAAGTTCTTTATTTCAATGTCTCTGATTATATTTTGCTTGCTTGCTTGTTTTGTTCATTAGGTTCCACTTAAAGGTGAGATCATATGGTATTTGTCTTTCACCGCCTGGCTTACTTCACTTAGAATAATGCTCTCCAGTTGCATCCATGCTGTCTTGAAGGGCAGGAGCTCCTTCTTTCTTTCTGCTGTGTAGTATTCCATCATGTAAATGTACCATAGTTTTTTTGTCCACTCATTTACTGATTGGCACTTAGGTTGCTTTCAGCTATTGGTTATTGTAAATTGGGCTGCTGTGAACATTGGGGCACATAGGTTATTTTCAATTAGTGTTTCAGAATTCTCAGGGTATAACCCCAGCAGTGGAATTGTTGGGTCAAAATGAAATTCCATTTTTAGTTTTTGAGGAAATTCCACACTGTTTTCTACAATGGCTGCACCAGTCTCCATTCTGAACAAAAGTGCACTAGGGTCCCTTTTACTCCACAACCTCACCAGCACTTGTTTGTTGAATTAGTTATGATGGCCATTCTGACCAGTGTGAAGTGATATCTCGCTGTGGTTTTAATTTGCATCTCTGATAGTGATGCTGATTATCTTTTCATATATCTCTGAACCCTCTGTGTGTCTTCCTTGGGGAAGTGTCTGTTCAGGTCCTCTGCCCATTTTTTAATTGGGTTGTTTCTCATTCTGGAGTGGAGTCATGTGAGTTCTTTATATATTTTGGAGATCAAACCCTTGTCCAAGGTATCATTTGCAAATATCTTTTCGCACATGTTTCCCTTTTCATTTTGCTAATGATTTCTTTAGCTATGCAAAAGCTTTTTGTTTTGATGAAGTCCTATTTGTTTATTCTTTCCTTTATGTCCCTTGCTCTTGGGACATATTGGTGAAAATATTGCTGTGTGAAATATCTGTGATTTTCCTGCTTATGTTCACCTCTCGGATGTTTATGGTGTCAAGAATTATATTTACGTCTTTTATCCACCTTGAATTTATTTTTGTGTATGGTGTAAGTTGGTGTTTGATGTTCCTTTTTTCACATGTAGCTGTCCAAGTCTCCAAACACCATTTATTGAAGAGGCTATTTTTACTCCATTTTATGCTTCTGCCCCCTTTGTCAAATACTAATTGACCATAGAAACTTGGGTTTATTTCTGGGCTCACTATTCTCTTCCATTGATCTATGCATGTGTTATTATGCCAGTACCAGGCTGTTTTGATTACAGTGGCCTTGTAATACACTTTGATGTCAGGTACTGTGACCCCTCCTACTTTGTTCTTCTTTCACAAAATTGTGGTGGCTATTTGAAGTTGTTTATGGCTCCATATAAATTTTTGAAATATTTTTTCTATATCTGTGAAATATGTCATTTTTAAAAATAGGGATTGCATTGAATCTTTAAATCACTTTAAGTAGTATGGACATTTTGATGATGTTAATTCTTCCAATCCATGAACATGGTATATGTTTCTATTTGTTTGTGTCTTCCTTAATTTCTTTCTTCAGTGTTGTGTAATTTTCTGAGTACAGGTGTTGTACTTCCTTGTTTAGGTTTATTCTTAGGTACTTTATTTTTCTTGTCGCTATAGCAAATGGGAATATTTCCTTATTTGTTTCTGATATTTTGTTGTTGCTGTACCAACATTTCTTAGATTTCTGACTACTTACTTTGTATCCCACTAATTGGCAAATTCACTTATTAGGTTGGATAGGTTTTTGGTGGAGTCTATAGTGTTTTCTATGTACACTATCATGTCATCTGCAAACAATGACAGTTTTGCTTCATTCTTTTCCATTTTCATGACTTTCATTTCAGTTTTCTTAAGGAGTTTATTTATTTATTTTTAGAGAGAGGGGAATGGAGGGAGAAAAAAGAGAAAGAAACATCAATGTTCAGTTGTCTTTCATGAACACCCTATTAAAGACCTGGCCCACAAACCCGGCATGTGCCTAACACTGGGTATTGAACTGGTAACTCTTTGCTCCACAGGTGGACACTAAATCCACTGAGTCACACTAACCAAGGATGTATGTCTTTCATTTTTTCTTTTTGTCTGATTGCTATGGCTAGGACTTCCAATACTACATTGAATAGATGTGGTGAAGCAGACATCCTTTTCTTGTTCCTGACTTTAGTGGAAAAGCTTTTAGTTTTTGCCCATTGAGTATGATGTTGGCTGTAGGTATTTCATTATGGCCTTTAGTATATTGAGGTATGCTCCTTGTACTCCCACTTTGCTCAGGGTTGCTATCAAAAATGTGTGCTGTACCTTATCAAATGCTTTTTTCCCATATCTATTGATATGACCATGTGATTTTTGTCTTCTCTTTTGTTTATGTGATATATTACATTTATTGATTTGTGAATATTGTACCATCCTTGCATCCCTGGGATGAATCCCACTTGATCATGGTGTATGATCTTTTTGAAGTACTGCTGGATGCAGTTTGTCAATATTTTGTTGAGGATTTTAGCATCTATGTTCATAACCAATATTGGACTGTGGTTTTCTTTCTCTGCAGTCTCTTTGTCTGGTTTGGAAATCAGGATGATGCTGGACTCATAAAAATAGTTTGGTAGTCTTCCCTCTTCTTGGAATTTTTGTAATAATCTGAGAAGGATAGGAATTAGCTCTTCCTTAAATGTCTTGTAAAATTCCCTTGTGAATTCATTCAGTCCAGGGCTTTTGTGTGCTGGTACAGATTTGTTGTTGTTTATTACTGCTTCAATTTCGCCAGCTGTTATTGGTCTGTTCAGGCTTTCTGCTTCTTCATTCACTTTTGGAAGATTACATTTTTGTAGAAATTTCTCCATTTTAAATAGGTTTTCTAATTTCTTGGCATATAGTTGTTCATAGTAATGTCTTACAATCCTTTGTATTTCTGTAGTATCAGTTGCGGTTACTCCTCTTTCACTTCTGATTTTATTTATTTGGGTCTTCTCTCATTTTTTTCTTGATGAGTTTGCTTAAAGTCATGTCAATTTTGGTTATCTTTTCAAAGAACCAGCTCCTGGATTTACTGGTCCTTTGAATTGTTCTTTTAGTCTCTGTGTCATTTAATTCTGCTCTGATCTTGATTATTTGCTTCCTTATACTCACTCTGGGCTTTTTTTGCTGTTGATCCTCCAGTTCTTGTAGATGTAGGGTTAGGTTATTTATTTGAAATGTTTCTATCTTTTTTTAGGAAGGCCTGTATCACTGTGAACTTCCCTCTCAAGAATGTATTTGCTGTGTCCCATAAGTTTTGGACTGTTGTGTGTTCATTTTCATTTGTTTCCAGAAACTTTTTGATTTTTTCCCTTGATTTCATTATTAACTCATTCATTGTTTAATAGCATGCTATTCAGTCTCCATGAGTTTGAAGATTTTTGAATTTTTTCTTGAGGATAGTTTCTAGTTTCAGGCCTCTGTGGTCCAAGAAAATGCTTGATCTGACTTCCAGCCAAGATAGAGGCATAGGTGGACACACTATGCCTCCTTGCACAACCAAAATTAAGGAAAACAATGATTAGAAACAAGAAAACAACCAGAACTAACAGAAAATTGAACTGTATGGAGGTCCAACAACCATTCATCCAGACCAGTAAGAGGGGCGGAGTCATGGCAGGAGGAAGCAGAGGTTGGCAGACCCAGGCGCAGGTAGCTGCTGGTGGACCTGGGCCTGCAGGTGGCAGCTAGCAGGCCCCAGGCACACAGGCAGCAGCTAGTGGAACCCAGGCACAAGGTGGCTGGCTGACCAGGCAGTCCCACATTTGCACAGAGATAATCCAGGCAAAAACAGGGAACAAGACAGAACTCACAACCCAGGGCCCCAGGGCCAGGAAATAATACCTAAAAACACTGAGACCCTGCCCCTACATACAGTATCACAACCCAGCAACTGGGCTGCCCTGCCCTGGGGAACACCTAGGGCTCCGCCCCTAACTACGTAACAGGTGTGACCAGACCAAAAAAAAAACAAAAAACAAAAAACAAAAAACAAAAAACCCAAACAAACCAAAAATGGCTCAAACGGGAGAACAGATCAAAGCCCCAAAGCCAATTCATCTAAGCAACCAAGACATAGCCAACCTATCGGAAGGACAGTTCAAAGCACTGGTGATCAGGATGCTCACAGAATTGGCTGATTTTTGTCACAAATGAGATGAACAAATGAAGGCTACAATAAGTGAAATGAAGGAAAATGCACAGGGAACCAATAGTGATGGGAGGAAAACTGGGACTCAAATCAATGGAGTGGACCAGAAGGAAGAAACAAACATCCAATCAGAAGAGAATGAAGAAACAAGAATTGAAAAAAATGAGGAGAGGCTTAGGAACCTCCAGGACATCTTTAAATGACCAAACATCCGAATTATAAGGGTACTGGAAGGGGAAAAGGAAGAGCAACAAGTGGAAAACTTATTTGAACAAATAATAAAGGACAACTTCCCCAATCTGGCAAAGGAAATAGACTTCCAGGAAGTCCAGGAAGCTCAGAGAGTCCCAAAGAAGGTAGATCCAAGGAGGAACACACCAAGGCACATCATCATTACACTAGCCAAGATTAAGGATAAGGAGAGAATTTTAAAAGTAGCAAGAGAAGAGGAGACAGTCACCTACAAACTAGCTTCCATCAAACTGTCAGCTGATTTCTCAAAAGAGACCTTACAGGCAAGAAGGCACTGGAAAGAAGTACTACAAGTCATGAAAGGCAAGGACCTACATCCAAGATTGCTTTATCCAGCAAAGCTGTCATTTAGAATGGAAAGACAGATAAAGTGCTCTTCAGATAAGGTCTAGTTAAAGGAGTTCATCATCACCAAGCCCTTATTATATGAAGTGTTAAAGGGACTTATCTAAGAAAAAGAAGATAAAAAATATGACAGTAAGAAGACAGCAAACTCACAATTATTAACAAACACACCAAAAACAAACCAAAACAAACTAAGCAAACCGCTAGAACAGGAACAGAAGCATAGAAATGGAGATCACATGGAGGGTCAGCAACAGGGGCATGGGAGGAGGAGAGAGGGGGAAAAGGTGTAGAGAATAAGTAGCATAGACGGTAGGTAGAAAATAGACAGGGGGAGGGCGAGAATAGTGTGGGAAAAGTAGAAGCTAAAGAACTTATGACACATGGACATGAACTAAAAGGGGGAATGTGGGTGGGAGGGGGTGTGCAGGGTGGAGGGGAATGATGGGGGAGAAATGGGACAATTGTAATAGCATAGCCACTAAAATATAATTTAGAAAAAGGAAGAAATCTTCCTTATCACAGTCTATAGGACCAGCCCTAAACTCAGCCCTAACTGGTCCTAACCTGGCCTTGACAAAACACAACCTTGACAAAAAAAAAATAATAATAATTTTTGGGAGCCTCAAAGATTTGTTTATGTATATCCATTGATAGTTACTGTGTTAGAAATTAAAACTGAGAAAAAAATCTTCAATCTATCCGTTTTTTTGAAATAATAATAAACTCAGTAAATGTTAACATAAACGTTTAAATTAACTAGTTTCTGAAAGAAAAAAAGAAAATGCTTGATCTAATTTCAATTTTCTTGAATTTGTTGAGGTTTTATTTGTGTCCTATCATGTGGTCTATGTTTCAATATATTCCATTTGCATTTTGCTTCTTTGGCATGAAAGGATATATATATACACACACACAATCTCAGTTTCATCCATTTTATCTAATGTGTCATTCTGTTGCACAATATCCTTATGATATGTTGTTTGGAAGATTTCTTCATTGTTGAGAGTGGGGTTTTAAAATCCCCTACTATATTTGTGTTGCTGTCTATATCTTTGCTGAAGACCTCCAAAAATTTTCTTATATAGTTGGGTGTTCCTATGTTGGGTTCATATATGTTTACAATATTTATGTCTTCCTGATGGACCCTTCCCTTGAGTATTATGAAGTTTCTTTCTGTGTCTGTTTTTATAACCTTTGTTTTGAATTCTATTTTGTTGGATATAGGTATTGCTACCTAGGCATTTTTTCCTGTCCAATTGCTTGGAATATTTTTTTCTAATCCTTCAATTTCAGTCTGTGTAGGTCTTTTTTTCTGATGTGGGTCTCTTGTAGGTAGCATATGTGCAGGTCATGTTTTTCTACCCATTCTTTTGATTGGAGAATTTAATCCATTCACATAAGGTTATTATTGATAACTACTTACTCATTGCCATTACCTGTATTCCTCTCTCTCTCATTGTTTTTCTTCCTGTTCTTAAAGCAGTCCATTTAGCATATCTTGCAATGCTGATTTGGTTAAGTTGTGTTCTTTGAGCTTTCTCTTGTCTGGAAAGCTCCTTATTTCCCCTTCCATTTTAGTTGAGAGTCTTGCTGGATAGAGTAGTCTCAGTTGCAGGTGTTTGCTTTTCATTACTAAGAATATTTCTTGCCATTCCTTTGTGGCTTGTATTGTTTCCATTGAGAATTCATCTGCTAGCCTTATCAGGGTTCTCTTTTATGTTGCTTTCTGTTTCTCCCACGTTACCTTTAGGATTCTCTGTCTTTTAATTTTGCCATTGTTTTATTATTTATTTTTTAATTACTATGTTGTTGTCCAATTACAGTTGTCTGTATTTTCTCCCCACCACTCCCCCCTCACCCCAGTCAAACCCACCTCTCTCCCTTGCTTCCACCCTCCCCCTTGGTTTTGTCCATGTGTCCTTTATAGTAGTTCCTGAAAACCCTTCTCCCCGCTGTTCCCTCTCCCTCCCCTCTGGCTATTGTAAGATTGTCCTTAATTTCAATGTCTCTGGTTATATTTTGTTTGCTTTTTTCTTTTGTTGCTTATGTTCCAGTTAAAGGTGAGATTATATGGTATTTGTCCGTCATTGCCCTGGCTTATTTCACTTAGCATAATGCTCTCCAGTTCCATCCATGCTGTTGCAAAGGGTAGGAGCTCCTTTCTCTCTGCTGCATAGTATTCCATTGTGTAAATGTACCATAGTTTTTTGATCCACTGATTTACTGATGGGCATTTAGGTTGCTTCCAGCACTTGACTACTGTAAATTGTGCTGCTAGGAACATTGGGGTGCATAGGTTCTTTTGGAATGTTTATTCAGGGCTCTTAGGGTATAATCCCTGCAGTGGAATTGCTGGGTCAGAAGGCAGTTTCATTTTTAGTTTTCTGAGGAAATTCCATACTGTTTTCCACAGTGGCTGCACAAATCTGCATTCCCACCAACAGTGCACTAGGGTTCCCTTTTCTCTGCATCCTCTCCAACACTGATTTTTTGATTTGTTTATGTTGGCTATTCTGACCAGTGTGAAGTGGTATCTCATTGTGGTTTTAATTTGCATCTCTCTGATGCTAGTGATGCTGAGCATCTTTTCATGTGTCTCTGGGCCCTCTGTATGTCCTCCTTGGAGAAGTGTCTATTCAAGTCTTTTGCCCATTTTTAATTTTTTTTTTTGTCTTCCTGGAGTGGAGTTGTGTGAATTCTTTATATATTTTGGAGAGCAAACCCTTGTCCAAGGTATCATTGGCAACTATGTTTTTCCATGTAGTTGGTTCTCTTTTCACTTTAATGCTGTTTTCTTTAGCCATGCAGAAGCTTTTAGTTTGATGAGGTTCCATTTCTTTATTCTTTCCTTTATGCCCCTTGGAATTTTGCCATTTTAACTATCATGTGTCTTGGAGTGGGCCTCTTTGGGTGCCTGTTGATTGGGACCTTCTCTGTTTCCCGGACTTGTGTGGCTTTTTTATCTGATCAAAATTAGGGAAGTTTTCCATGATTATTTTTCAAATAGGTTTTGTATTCCTCACTCCTCTTCTCCTTTGGGTATCCCTGTTATATGGATATTATTATGTTTCACATTGTCCTGCAGTTCCTTTAACCCCTTTTTGAGTCTTTTTCCTTCTTCTTATTCTTTCTGGCAGTTTTTTTCTACTTGTCCCAGCTTGCTGATTCAATCCTCTGCTTCATCTAGCCTGCTTTTGATTCCTTCTACTGTGTTTTTCAATTCAGAAATTGTATTCTTCATTTTCTCTTGGCCTTTGTTGATAGCTTCTACATCCTTTTTTATGCTGATATATTTTGCAGTAAGTTCTTCATAGTTTCCCTGTAGCTTTTGATAATTTACACTGAGCTCAGTGAGCTTCCCTATAACTATTGCTTTGAATTCAAGATCTGATAGTTTACTTGCTTCTATTTTATTTAGAACTCTTTCTGAGGATTCCTCCTTTCTTTTTTATTGGGGGTTGTTTCTTTGTTTTCTCCTTATTTGTGAGATTCCTTTTGTTTGCTTTTGCTTCCTAAATTGATCTGTTTTTACTTCCTGACTTTTGTGTGAACTTCTACAATAGGAGACCTATGTGATTCAGTGGTGTAGTCTCCTTGATCACCTGGACTAGATGCTTTTGGGATGCACTTTATGCCATTTATGTTGGTTCTCTGGGTGTAATCTCATTTTGAGTGTTGTTGGTCATTCTTTGGAGGTTCCTTCCCTCCAGCTGGTTGACTGAGGCTCACTTCACCCATCACATCTTGTCTGGTGTTTTGCAGGTGCCGATAGGTTGCACTGAAGTTGATTCTTTTGTCTGACAGAGGTTAGAAGGCTTCTCTCTTGCTATTGCTGAGTTGTTTGTTCTAGGTGTTTTCTCCACAATTGATTTGTAGTTCCAGATTTGATCTTGACATTACCACCACAGTTGCATCAAAACCTGTCTTAGCTTGCACTATTGGCCATATCAAGTAGGATTTGTATCTTGTATAACAGCTTTGATCTCTGTACAGGCTGCTATTTCCAAATTGGTCAGGCAATCACCTTATGTTCACAATGTCTCATGAGTTGGTACCTTAACCTAAATCTGCAGACTTGTCATAGTCAGCAAATCAGAGGGCAGGTGGTGGGTTCCTGGATCAAGTGGGAAGTAAAAGGTGACCCTGCTCTGGATGTGGGCTCACTGGTATAGCTATAGGCAGCATTGGAATGCATGTGGCTCTCTTCCTGCTTTGCAGCATCCCAATGAGGCTGGAGTCAACTTATTGTTTTTTTTTTTTTATTTGATCTTTATTGTATTTTTCCATTACCATTTAGGCCCCTCATACTCCCCTCCCCCCAACAGTCACCATACTGTTATCCATGTCCATGAGTCCTTTTTCCTTTTTGCTCAATTTCTCCAATCTGTAATCCCTCCCAGCTAGCTGTGCTCTATTCTACATCCATGAGTGTGTCTCTGTTTTGCTGGTTAGTTCAGTTTGTTCTTTAGATTCTACATAGACACTTCTCCAAAGAGGACATACACATGGCAGACAGGCATATGAAAAAATGCTCAAGGTCACTAATCATCAGAGAAATGCAAATTAAAATAACAACGAGATACCATCTCACAATTGTCATAACGGCAATCATCAATACATCAACAAACAACAAGTGATGGAGAGAATGTGGAGAAAGGGAACACTTTTATACTGTTGGTGGAAATGCATACTGGTGCAGCCATTGTGGAGAGCAGTATGGAGATTCTTCAAAATGTTAAAAATAGAACTTCCTTTTGATATAGTGAACCCACCTCTGGGAATATGTCAGAAGGAACCCAAAACAATAATTCAAAAGAATATAAGCACCCTTATGTTCACCGAAGCATTATTTATAATTGCCAAGATATGGAAGCAACCCAATTTCCATCAGTCAATGAGTGGACAAAACAACTATGGAACATTTACACAATGGAATACAATTTGGCCATAAAAAAGAAGAAAATTTTACCCTTTGTGATTGTATGGATGAATCTGGAGAACATTATAAGTGAAATAAGGCAGCCAGAGAAAGAAAGAAAACTGATTATTAAAACTAGAAATGTCGCTGGGTCTGTTAACTGATAGGAATCATTTCAGCATCTTATGAGTCCTAGCATAACTATGTAAGAATCACCCATATTCTTTAAAGTTTTGGTGAGCTTGGATATGGAAATTTTAAATCTCCTTTTGTAAAATTTATTCATCATAAAGCTGTTGTGGAAAACACTATTCCCAATATTAAGCAGAGTGCTCTGGAGCATTTTGTTTATTCAGTTAGAGACAGAAGGAAAAGGAGAAAGCTCCTACAGTTCACCCAGAAATATTAATGTCTTCAGAGAATTTTATCTGGGAATTACCTAGGAATGAAGAGTCAGAGAGAAGCATAGCCCAGAAAATGCCTGTCTCTCCAACTACCAGTCATAACAGTCAAACCTCCATGCATACACACACAAAAAAATATCTAAGGATTCCAATAATTCTTTGTCAGCTGCTCATGCAAATAGCAAAACAGAGGAAGAAAAAAATGGCATTGCACTTACGGGTCTGGCTCAGTTAGTTGGGCATCACCTCACAAAGTGAAAGGCCGCTGGTTAGATTTCTAGCCAGGGCATATGCCTGGGTTGTGTGTTCAGTTCCCAGTTGGGACAGGTAAGAGGCAATCAACTGATGTTTCTCTCCCTCTTCCCCACTTTCCAAAAATAAATACATAAAATCTTTTTTTAAAGTGGCATGTAGAGAGCCTGCAGAAGAAGTAGGCCTAGTGCAAGACTCCAGCAACAAAGCTGCCAGGCCAAGGAATGCAGAGAAGAATGGTGATACTGAAAATTCAAATTCTCAACCAGAAAAAACAATGAATAATCACACAGAGAAAAAGGAGAGGGCATCTCCTCCTTAAAAAAATGAAGGAGGTGAAAATCATAAGAAAAACTAAAAATCCTGGAAATTCATGTCCCTAGGATGACATACTATGAAAGTAAATTATCAGAAACTAACAAACATGTTTAGATACAGGAAGGAAAAATTGCTGTACAGTTTATCCTAAAGAGGAGAGAGAGGCCACATTTAAAATTTTAGCCACCTGTTTGTGATTTGTGCTGTAAGCATTTTGTTGCTGTTATTTCTTTTTTTAATTTGGGTGACAATAAGTCACCAAAAAACTTGTGGTGTGTGTATGTGCTGTTGTGTGTGTGAGTATAAGAAAGAAAGCAAGTGAAGCAACCAGTTCATAACTGAATCTGGTGAACAGTGTTCTGGTGTTATTTATTCTATCCTAGCTTCTTTTCTTAATGTTTGAAATTTTTCCAAATAAAAGTAAAAATCAAGTGAATTGGTTATTCCTCTTCTTCTCCTCCCCAACACACACACACACACAGACACACACAGTGTTAATTTTGTTTGGTTTATCTTGTTTATGTACCTATAACTTTTTGGTTGCAAGTATACTTCCACCCAGAAACCTAAGCTAGGAACTTGGAAATTTTATTTCACTTGTCCTTTAGCACTATCAGCAAATAAATCAATCACCCAGAGACTTTACTATGCTTCTGTAGACAATGTCATTAAAATATAAGTGTTCCCTAAATCAATTTATATGTATATAATTTGTTTAAAATACCAATAATTTTAAACGAGACAAGCTGATCCTAGAGTTTATATGAAAATAAGGAAATAATCATCACAGAACATGGAAAAAGAGAAAAGCAAGTGTGAGAAATCAGCCCTACTAGACATTAAAATTTAATATAAAGCCTCAAAATAAAACACAGCCATGTTGTTGCATGAATTTACAGACAGATTAATGCAACAGAATAGAAATGCAGAAACTGAACCAATGCTTAGTGACATGGAAAGATACAGAATAGACAAATTAACAGAGGTTAAATATGAAGTGTGAGGCAGGAACTAGGTACAAGAGTAGAAGGCAAACTTTCCACCATGTACCTATTTATACTTGTTCATTTTTGAGCCATGTGAATATATTCACAAAATTAAACAAAATAATTAAATGGAAAAAATAAAACATTTAAAGTCACTGAGTTGTAATAGTGCCAGAGTGAGAGAGTGTCAACCCCTTCCATGAGCTTAGTCTCAAGACCATATTCTGAATTCATCCCAAACTGGAAAAGGAAAAACTAGTGGCTGTACATTCAGGGTACGTTGCAAAGAGTATCACCTAACAGTTGGTTTAAATATATTCAATTCATAGACTCATCTAAAAGAATCTAACTTTAAATGCATTATATGGAATATATATTCTATAACAGAATCACATTGAAAATTACCAGTCTGAGATACCACTTCTCACAAGTAAAAATGGCCATCATAAACAAATCAAAAAACAACAACTGCAGGTAAGGTAGTGGAGAAAAGGGAACCATAGTACACTGTAGGTGGGAATGCAGATTGGTGCAGCCACTGTAGAAAACAGTATGGAATTTCTCCATAAAGCTAAAAATGGAACTGTCTTTTGACCCAGCAACTCCACTGCTGGGATTATATCCTAAGAATTTTGAAATACCAACTCAAAATAAACTATGTACCACAATGTTCATAGCAGCACAATTTATAATAGTCAACTGCTGAGAGCAACCTAAGTGCCCATCAACAAATGAGTAGATCAAAAAACTATAGTACATTTAAACAATGGAATACTACACAGCAGAGAGAAAGGAGGAGCTCCTACCCTTCGCAACAGCATGGATAGAACTGGAAAACATTATTCTAAGTGAAGTAAGCCAGGCGGTGAAAGACAAATACCATATGATCCCACCATTAATAGGAACCTAATCAACAAAACGAACAAGCAAGCAAAGTACAGCCATAGACATTGAAATTGAGAACAGGCTGACAGTGACAAGAGGGGATGGGAGATGGGATAATGGGGAATAAGGGTGAAGGGTTTATAGGAACAATTACAAAGGACATATGGACAATAACAAGGGGCAGTGGAATTTCTGGCCAAGATGGAGGCATAGGTGGACACACTGTGCCTCCTCTCACAATCAAAATTAAGGACAACAAAGATTTAGAAACAAGAAAACAACCAGAACTCATAGAAAATTGGACTGTACGGAAGTCCAACAACCATCAATCCAGACCAGTAAGAGGGGAGGGGTCGCAGCAGGAAAAAGTAGAGGTGTGGACTGGGCACACAGGCAGCAGTGACTAGCAGACCCCAGGTGCATAGGCGGTGGCTAGCAGACCCCAGGGGCACAGGTGGTGGCTAGCAGACCCTAGACATGGGGTGGCAACTGTGCAGACCCAGTGAGGCCACGCAAAGCGGTTGGCTGACCAGGTGGTCCCACATTTGCATGCAGATAATCCAGGTGAAGGGGAAGAAGTGGAAGGGACTGGAATCCAAGAGAGAGCAGAGCAAGCACCATTGTTCCCTCTCAGACCCCGCCCCCACATACAGCGTCACTGCCCAGTGACTGGGCTGCCCCACCCTGGGGAACACCTAAGGCTCCACCCTTCAATACCCAACAACCGAGACTAGACCAAAAACAAAACAAAACAAAAAAGAAACCAAAACAGAAACAAAAAATGCCTCAAACTGGAGAACAAATCAAAGCCCCAGAGCCAATTTATCTAAGCGATGAAGAGATTGCTAACCTATCAGATGCACAATTCAAAACCCTGGTAATCAGGATGCTTACAGAATTGGTTGATTTTGCTCACAAATTAGATGTAAAAAATGAAGGCTACAATAAGTGAAATGAAGAAAGATGCATGGGGAACCAACAGAGATGGGAGGAAAACTGGGACTCAAATCAATGGAGTGGACCAGAAGGAAGAAACAAACAACCAAAAAGAAAAGAAGGAAAAAGCAAGAATTCAAAAAAAAATGAGGAGAGACTTAGGAACCTCCAGGACATCTTTAAACATCCCAACATCCGAATTATAGGGGTACCAGAAGGGGAAGAAGAAGAGTAACCAGTGGAAAACTTATTTGAACAAATAATAAAGGAGAACTTCCCCAATCTGGCAAAGGAAATAGTCTTCCAGGAAGTCCAGGAAGCTCAGAGAGTCCCAAAGAAGTTGGACCCGAGGAGGAACACACCAAGGCACATTATAATTACATTACCCAAGATTCAAATGAAGGAGAGAATTCTAGAAGCAGCAAGGGACAA
>PVKU01016493.1:0-14450 GCA_004027475.1 Anoura caudifer | reverse complement strand
AGAAAATAGACAGGGGGAGGGCAAGAATAGTATGGGAAATGTAGAAGCTAAAGAACTTATGACACATGGACATGAACTAAAGGGGGGGAATGTGGTGGGAGGGGGTGTGAAGGGTGGAGGGGAATGATGGGGAAGAAATGGGACAACTGTAATAGCATAATCAATAAAATATATTTTGCCCTGGCTGGTGTGGCTCAGTGGATTGAGCGTGGGCCTGCGAACCAAAGGATCACGGTTCGATTCCCAGTCAGGGCACATGCCTGGGTTGCAGGCCAGTTCCCTCCCAGCAGTGGACACATGAGAGGCAACCACACATTGATATTTCTCTCCCTCTCTCCTTCCCTTCCCTCTAAAGAAAAAATAAATAAAATCTTTTAAAAAAATAAAAATAAAATATATTTTAAAAAATAATTAATAAATAAATATTTCTTTAAAAAAGAAAAATATTCTATTCATCACATAACTAAACATCTCATAAATGCTTATTACTAATACATATAAATACCAGAATATTTTTAATAATTTTTTAAAAGCCTAAGTTAATAAAGCCTTTGTTCTATCTTTACTTTCAGGTACAATACAAGCCATATGAAATTAGCAATAAATATGAACATACTGTACAAACTCTGTTAAGACACTACACAGAAGTAAACAGTCACAGTGATGGTGGAAAAACAAGACAACTAAATTACAAAGGCACACATGGAAGGAAAGTTAAGAGCCCTGTACTAAGTAAGGTAGTAGGTGAGTCTTTCATTGAATTCCTCTAGATTCATAAAAGAATACAAAATCAAGATGACAATATACTTATGTTCCACTGGGACATCACAACACATTTAGAATAAAGAAGGTGGGAATGAACCAGGTAGCTCTCAGTGGACACTGCTCTCTAAAACAAAAGAAACAGCTTACTTCCAACACCTAACAGTGCTGAAGCTAATAAACCGAGCATGCTCCTGTGGTACAGGTATGGGGTCTAGTGGTACATACCATCTTCTGTCTTCAGTCATGTATGACATATATGAATGTCAGTCATATATAAATGACTTCTAAAAAAGAAATTTCAAAATGATGGACAGCAAAAGAAAAACCTACTCTAATTTAAGTCATTAATATTAAATTTCTAATCAAAATGACTTGAAAATACCAACTTTGAGAGACTACACAGCATAGTGCCAAGAAGCAGAGTCTGTGGTGACAAACAGCAATAAGGATGACACTGTACAGGTCGTGTGTCTTCCTTTCCCCGTCTCCATCACCTTGTCTTGAAATACGCAGAAACTTCACACCGACGTTATTTCGTTTGTTACTTGCAGTAATTTACAGGAAATGCCTAACACACAGTAGCTTTGAACCAATTCAGCTCCCTCCCCTGAAAATGTGTACAAAAATCCTGATTTTACGTAGAACGAGCCTACACAAAGTATTGTCACCTACAAGAAGTATAATATACTATACATTTTTCTTCCATTGTATTTTGAAGAAGTTCAAGCTTACTGCCATTTAAGCTCCCAGAGAATTAATCTATTCCTTATCTTAATATATTTTCTTTTATAAATGAACTGAACATGTTGATGTGTAATGTTGTGGTCACCAACTCTTAAAACTGAGAGAGAAAGCAGGCATTGTTCTTCTTGTATTTAAGAAACTTTATGTACACTCATACTTTAATTATAGACAGTGTTGTATCCAAAAATCCAAGTCCAAACCCAAAGGTGTAACTTTAATGTCCTTAAAATTCTGCTAACCACAAGTGTGGTCCTTGAATGCATTCCTTACACAAACACTTCCATATTATCAATCTAATACACCCCATTGACCTCAGTCTTAAAAATTAAAACTACTTCAAATTAAATGGCCAGGTCCAGAAAATACGCTTACACTATAGGCATTCCATTATAATACTATCTCCTATAACCAACAAACTAGAGTTTATTTGTTTCCACAAAGAGATACCAATTTTCTTAATTCAAACATAAGATGTTATATTGACTTGATATTATCACCAAGAATTTCTAAAATATAAATTGGAAATGCTCTTTTAATGAAGCAGGCCTTGCTTCCCTGTATTATTTAAAAATTTAAAAAAATACATGAAAGCCTGACTTTTTACTAAAATAACTTCTAAGATTTAACATACAATTGAGGGCTTTTTCTTTGTCAAAAACAATAAACTTCTTGTCTGCTAGAACCCAAGTCGTGTTCATTTCCGTATCTTCACACCTCCCAGCACTGTACCCTGTAACACCTATCGTAGGCAGAGAATATTTACTGAATGAATAAACTATATACAAATACACAAAGAAACTATCAAGAACTGTAACAGCCCAGTGATTGTAAAATGATTTCTCTGAAACCATGAACACCCAAGCTAAACACTCTATTCTGACTTAGGTAAGCTTATCCCAAATATCTCACACACATTATTCTCAGGTGTTTATGAACTACAAGGCCTCAGTTGATGAACTCGTGAAGAACTTTTCTCAACTAACCAAAAAGCACATGCTACCTTCATTGATAAGCAGACAGGACTACAAAGTAAACATCTCTCCCTCTCCCTCCTTGACTCCCCCCACAACATATACCTGCCATATCTGTATCTAAATGAGGGTTGTTCCTAAAGCAGTCACCTTGGGAAACCATATCTCACTTACTGGGCTAGGCAATGGTTAAGAGTTCTTTGTTGAAACTGGGCAAGAGTTGTGAAGTTCTGAAGAGGTCCAAAAAGTGTTAGTCACAAGGTTCGTAGCCCAATGCTTCAAAAGAAAAGCCAATATTCAATAGAACAGAGTTTTAGAGTAAGGCAAGGTTTATTAGTCCAGAAGTCCTAGGGGAGAATTAATTCTCAAATCCACCTAGAGAGTTCAAAATTCAGGCTCCTATATACATGTCAGGGGAAGAAAAGATAGATGAAGCAAGATGTGGGGGGAGGAAGAGCCATAGACAGCTAGTCACCAAAAAGGAATCCAAAGAAAAACACAGGCTGGTGTGGTTCAGTGGACTGAATGCCGGCCTGTGAACCAGGGGGCCACTGGTTCAATACCCAGTCAGGGCACAAGCCTGGGTTGAGGGCCAGGTCCCAGGTTGCAGGTGTGCAAGAGGCAACCACACATTCATGTTTCTCTCCCTCTTTCTCCCTCCCTTCCCCTCTCTCTAGAAATAAATACATAAAATCTTTTTTAAAAAAGGAAAGAAAAGCACAAAATTTCTAAAGCCCTTTGCTCTTGGACTGTCCATTGACACCAGCCAATCTGAGTTGGTCCTGGAGACTCCTGTAGGTCTTTGATAAAGTCATTATCTTGTACATATTTCCCACCACTAGAGGAGGGCCACCCTCTGGCAAGAGGTTGCTCTCACAAAAACTCAAGGCACCAGCAGAATTCCTCTACTTAATTAGCTTATTTGTAGCAGTAGCTATTAGCCTGAAGCCCAACAGAGCGAGGAAGCATTTCACTGTTACAAAAGTAGAAGAATCACTGCTAGAAACATTTTTTGAAACTAAAATGCCTTATGTTTAACTAAAACATTGTTCAATATCATATCACATACTTTATTCATCAGATTTGGCCTCAAATGACCCATGACCATTGTAACTCTAAATGTACTCTCAAGATACAAAGATTTGCCACCAATGAGGACATTAAAAATGATTTACCAATATCTCAAAAAGAAATAATACAAAAAATTTCAATAATCAAGTCAGCATTATTAAAAAAAGTTTAATCTACAAACAAGTGCTTACTTGAAGACGATACTCATGGAATATATGCATTTTATTGTATTTCATTTTATTTTATTTTTAATCCTCTCCTGAAGATATGCTTATCGATTTGAGAGAGAGAGGAAGGGAGAGGAAACATTGATCGATTGCCCGATTGCCTGTCATACATGCCCTGACTGGGATTGAACCCACAACCCTTTTTTTTGGCAGGGGGCCAGGGGGCTGTATGGGATGACATTCTAAATAACTTAGCCATCCAGCCAGGGCATGAAATGTTTGCAATTAAAACATATTTCTTTAAAAAGCCCCTGTACCCACAGGGTCAGTTTAGTTGCTTTCCGTAGCATTAATTTAATGATATCATGGAACCATGTATCTATGATACAACTGAGTTTAAGGAAAAAACATCATTTTTCAGTACTACAACTGTGCAGAAACTTTATTTCTTTAATAGGACCTTTACCCCTTTCTTTCCTTTTGATTCAAGTTGGCCTCCCCCAGCACCCTGACTCACCTGCCTCCTTCTCTCTAGCAAGTCCACTCCCTTAATCATTAAACCCTCAGGACGACAGGGCTCTTGTCAGTATCAAACTGTCTTAAGAACAAAGCCTAGGTCTGTTGGCCACAGAAGCAGAGTTTCAGTCAAGCTAAAGCTAACATCTTGACTTCAGCTGGGTTTCAGCCCCAGGCCCCCAAAAGCAGAAGGGCCCCACAGACCACACCCTCACACCACCAGACAGAACAGTCCATGGCTGACCTCAGGACCCGGCCCCAACCAGTCAGCAGAGCCCTTGACCCCAACTCCTTTAGCTGCCATTACTGATTTTTCCCCTATGGAACCCATCCCCTGGGAGCCGTCAGGGAGCCGGCGCCTTCAGCACTAGCTTGCCTACGACTCCAGGCTTGGTGCCATTTCCTCAAATAACAAAGCTCTACTTTCTCTGGGGCACACTCCTGTTCGAGGTTGATTGGACTTTAACACAAACAGGTGAACTGCCCCCCTTAGTCTGGTGGTACCAGTAAGTTTGATTCTTTGAAATGAGAAGCAAGCAGGCACTATTCGTAAGTTATGAACCACCTTTTTCCTCAAAATAAAAAGGGTTTGAAAGAGGTAATGAACAAGCTCTAACAACCCTCACTAAGTAAGCCTCTGTGAAGTTTTAACTAAGATAATTATATTCCTGGTATCACATAGTTAAAAATAGCAATTTCAAGTATATACCCACATGATCTCTTTCTTCTCCAAATAGTAAAAATATCTACTATTGGTAATTGAGAGCGCATTTTGAATTTCTCTGTATACTGTTTTCAATAATCTCCATATACATTATACATAAACTATATTTTATACCTATTTTAATCACTTATATAATTAAATGAAACTATTTCGGTCTATATTTGATTAATAAAACACTATAAAACTATTAAGCAATAAAACTCATAAATTCCCACTATTCCACAATAATGACAATGACTACTGGCATTGGTAATCCAGAAATCATTCATATCTTATATTGAATCTAAATATAAAATCAGTAGAGATTTACTTCTTACATGTTTTACAGAGCTAATATTGCTGGTATTTCCTCAGCCTACAGAACCTAGACAAATTATTAAAGTAGTCCTACAGTCTGCTGCATGCAAGCCAGACTAAAATTAAAAATTGACTATGCATTTCTAAAGTGTGGACAATCAATAGCATATAAAATTAATACACATATATACAAGTAATGCAAGTATATAAAAGTAATATATTAACAAGAAAAACTAATTTCATATTCACATCAGTGCTATAATTCTCCCTTTCTTCTTATTCCCAAATAGGAAGCCAAAATTAGGTGTACATAGCAAAGCTTAATATTCTTCTGTAAATGAATCAGGATTTATTTTACACAGAAGAGTAACTGTTATAAAACGAAATACAAACTGCTAATGAACTAAAATTTAAATTGAAAAGTGTTATGTAATTTAGTTACAGAAAAAAAGTCAACCTCTGATTTTTTTTATGTTTCAGGGAATTACCTTAAAGGCTATTTATTCATAATACTTAAATTAGTACCATCAAAATGTGTTAAGGCAGGCCCAAGCTAAATTACACTAAAAATTACTAATGAATAGAGAAGTAATTCTAAAACCGTATTGAGTACTTTAACAAAAGAGAAAAAGTATTAAGACCAATTTTGCTTTCTAAAGAACATGTCATCAAGAACATTAAGTTAATAATATAAGGCCATTCAGTTGCGGATAAAAACAATACTGCCCTGGCCAGTGGGGTTCAGGTGGAGTGTAGCCCTATAAACGGAATGGTGGCAGGTCTGATCCTCCATCAGGCACGTACACCAGAAGCAACCAATCAATGCTTCTCTCTCACATTGATGTTCCTCTCCCTCTCTCTCTCCCTCCCTTCCCCTCTCTCCCAAATCAATAAGCATGCCCTGGAATAAGAATAAAAAAAAAAAAAAAACTATGAAAGGAGTCCAAATTTCTAGTCCTGCCCAATCCTCACATGCTATACTGAAGCCAAGACTTGCCCATCACACATGCAAAGGCAACGGTGAGGTACAGCAGTGGTTAAGAACAGTGTTTTGCAGTGACAGAGAATTCACTCCCTGTCTGACTTAAGACACAACCTGTCCATTCTCATTTTTAAAGTAGGGATGCCAATATTTCCTCATATCATAAAAACTAAGCAAGATAGCATGTATGAAGCCCTGGGCCAGTGCCTGTCATGAAGAATTCAAATTACAGTGCCCTTTAATATTCATACAGACAGACACAGTAACAAATATAGATGTTATATGTGCCCCTTAATGTACTTATTTCCTAGCCCTGCCACATGAGAGGACCTAGAAGCACTGATACTTCACAGTGGTAATGAGCACACCTGCTGTCCGCATCTTTGATCTACTTCTAAACACCATTCTCTAAGTGAAAGGGACCAGGGCTCCTTGGAAAAGTGGTTGCTTCCAAGGCTGAAGAAGAAAAAATATGAAACTAGAACATCTTGACATGCCAGAAAATTAGAAAATGCTCAAAAAAGAATGGGGGCATGTTGAGAAGACCCAGAAGCCATCCTGAACAAGGTCCTGTGGCCAACGTTGGAACAATGGGCAGCAAAAGAAATAATGATCACACCAGACTACATCTCACAGAATTTAAAAAAAATCCCTGAGTCTGTACTGAGAAAGGATAGCTCTTCCTTACAGAAGGATTCCATTAATAAATGTGGATGAAAGAAGAAAACAGAAAATCACCACTAAGCGAACAATGCAGTAATAACTGTTGCCGGCAAGATCCACTGACAGATGCCAACATCAGTAGACAGAAAGGCCGAAGAGAAACAGGATCCTTACTCACTACAGTAACTTCTCTGTGGAGAACTCTGGCAGACAAGAGTTAGTGCCCTAGTAATAAGATAGAGTGACGTCACAAGCCCCTGACATCACGCGCTGAGGACACGCTAACTAACACTTCTGTACTCTTCCTGCCCAAAAATGCACACATAACCTTATTCTGATCACGAGAAAACACCAGACAAACCCAAGTTGGGGGTCATTCTACAAAACAACTAATCAGTTTTCTTCAGAAGTTCAAGGACACAAAAGGTAAGAAGAAACCGAGGACTGTCAGAGATTGGGGAAGACTAAGGAGACATTACAAATAAAGGGAAGGTAAAATCCTACGTTAGATCCTAGAACAAAACAAGGACATAAATGGGAGAACTGCTGAAATTCAAGTAAGATTTGTAGTTTAGATAATCATATTGCACTGTTAATTTCCTAGTTTATTCATTATACTATAATTATATATTATACTATAATTTTGTATATTAGGGGAAGATGGGTGAGGGGATACGTGAACTCTAATTTTAGTACTTTTGTGTAAGTTTAAACTTGTCTCAAAACAGTTTTTAAAGTTTTTTTAATATATAAATCCACTGTTGTATAGGCAATGAATAATAATTTTCTTTTTGCTTTGCCTTAAAATCATTACCATATTTTTCAGACTATAAGACCCCCCCTGCCATCCCCCGCCCTGCCAAATTTGAGAGGCATAATGGTTGTTAATGCTGCTGTCAAGTTCTGTTTATATTTACATTGGTGAAATATTATGTTATTTATGTTATTAAATATTCTACATTTTTTGCTTCAAAATTTTTTTCCTATTTTCCTCCTCTAAAACCTAGGTGCATCTTATGGTCCAAAAAATATGGAAGCTATGCTAAAATATCCCTTCATTGCTGAAGCTAGAATACATACATCTAAAAACTGAGCTCTGAAAAATTTAATCAATAAATACATTACAATCCCATTACCTGTAATTTTATATCCATAAGCAGCTAGTTGTCCAGCCATATATTCTCCATCTGAATTATTATGAGAACAACCCCATGTTCGTATCCAAATTTTCTGTATGCCAGGAATAGTGCTATCAAACAATCAATAAAAGAAAAAAGTGAGCTTCGTTCAATGATTTTTAAAATAAAACATACCAGATGATTTCTGGGCATATTATGAAAAAAATAAACTACTCACTGCATACCATTCTCAAACTATTTATTAAATGCACCAACTTAATCCATAATCTGTTGGCACACCAAAAGTCTAAAATCAAGATAAAATAACCACAGAATTCTAAGGTAAGACTCTCTACACAAAAATATCTCCTTTTTCTCTGAATTGTATTTTAAATTCAGTAGTACTAATGTACTACTGATATTAAATTTGACTCCTAGAATGGTAATACAAATAACAAAGCAAAGAAAATGGTTCCAGTTATCAATAATAAAGAAAAAATAACAAGTATATCCATCTGCTTACAAAGAGAGACTCTATATACTCACTCCAATCTTTATTTTATCACTTAAAGATATAAATAACTGCATCAAAATGGAAAAACCGTCATCTTATCGCATTATTAAAAGTACTTCATGTATAAAAATACAGTTCAAAAGCATAATAATTTTAAGAAAGAAAAAAAGGACTTTCGACTTGGATTTCCCTAATAATTTATAATTAAACAGAAATTACCTTAAGAACAGGTTGAGTACAAATTTGACAAACATCAGTCATTTTTAAAATAGAAGCAAACAGCCCTGGCTGGTGTGGCTCGGTGGATTGAGCACCAACCTGCAAACCACTCTGATTCCCAGTCAGGGCACATCCCTGGGTTACACGCCAGGTCCCCAGTTTGGGGCACGAGAGAGGCAACTGATGTTTCCCTCACACATTGATGTTTCTCTCCCTCTCCTTCTCCCTCCCTTGCTTTCTCTCTAAAAATAAATGAAATCTTTTATAAAAATAAGTAAAATAGAAGCAAATATTTTCATATATTTAAAAGCTTAATGATCCAAACAAAATGTAAGTATATTAAAATTTCCAACAATACTAAATAAATATAAGCATATTAAATTATATAACTGCATAATCAATCATTCCTGGCTAGGTTTTATTCGAATTTCTCCAGAGATTTAATAATGTAAACAGGGCAATAATTCATTTGTGCCCAATGCCTTTACCTGAACCGTAAGTATTCGTAAATTTGCTAGGAAAAATCAAATGCCCAAACCACTTTTCTATCATAAAAACCACAAATTCCAGCAGAAATTTTAATTTGGAAGTCACAGAAAATTACATACCAGATACAGTAATATCAAAGAGGTGAGGGTAGGGTCCTATCTACACACCCAATACTGTCCTGGGCCCTGCCTTCAAGGAACATGCAATTTAAGACCCTTTTTAACCAATTACATTGCTAAATTAAAAAACATTCAAATAAAAAAATTAATCTACATACTTTCTCTCAAAAGTTTGAAGAGTTTTTAAAAGAGACCTTATGCATATCACATAGACCAGTACTACTAGCTTCTCCCTGGAATGATATGGAATTTTTAAAATAAAAGCTTACCTATCACTTGGTGGACTCTCTTCCTCTTGCAAATATGGTTGGGTATTTCTTCTTCGCACCTTTGGAACTATGTGCTTTCTTGCAAAATGCCTATCTTGTGGCTTTGAATCTTGCTGTGACACAATATCTTCTATGTCATCCAGTAGTATATCACAGGATGCAGAAGGCATCTTCTCCATCACATAAAAAAGTTATAAATAATACAAGCTTATGAGTCCCTCAGAAAATCTGTTTAATATAGCTTCATCTATAAAGTATCCTTGCTGAACTTGAATCCAATAAAGCATTTTGGTTTAACTTCAGGTTTACAGAAAATGCAGAGACAAAGAAACATAAGGACACAATCAGACAAATCCTATTGATAGTGGGACATTCCAAGGCTCAAACTGAACTATGTCTTCAACAAATCAGTATCATGGAGAAAAAAGCAGGAGAACTGTTCAAGATCAAAGGAAACGTAAAAGCACACCACCTAAATGCAATGTATGTCCTTGTTTAGGTCTTACTTTGTCCAACCAGCTGCAAGACACTTGGGGAACAACTAGGGAAATCAGAACGTGAACTGAGTATCAGATAATATTAGGATACTGTTATTTATCAGTGATTTTCAACCTTTTACATCTCATGGCACACACAAACTAATCAAAATTCTGCAGCACACCAAATAATAGATTACATTTTTTGCAGATCTGACAAAAAAAGAGGTATAATTGTGATTTACAAAAAAATAATAATAGTAGTAATTACCTACTCTTTTTGCTCCAAAGTGACTAGAAAAAATCAGGTGCCTATACTTGTATATAAGGATTTCTGGTACCAAGAATCAATTAATCCTTATTATGCAACATGACCAGTAAGATGCAATTCTAATGTATGACCTATATATTTATGGTTCAAGACAGGGCATTCACACCAGATGGGTACTGTTGTGTTGTCTGCTGTCATTTTTTTTGTTTGGCAATCTATGGGAAAAGAGGTCAGCGCTAACTAGTAAGGTACTGCATGCTTTAAAAACTCTTGAAGCACACCCTTTCAAAATTATTGCTATGTATCACTAAATATAAAGTATTGCCCCTATGTTTAGAAATCTTAGTTTTTTTACACTGAATACCTTATTTATATATTATAAAGTATCTTTTTTTGGAGATGCATATTGAATACTTGGAGGTGAAATGTCACTATAGTATAATTTAGTAAAATAAAAATTAGATTAAGACACATGGGAAAATATTCAAACTCTTAAATCTAGGAAATAGATGCACTGGTGTTCATTATCCTATTCTACTTTCTGAATGTTTAAAATTTTTGTAATCAAGAGAAGAAAATGTGGACACAGCTTCCAGGAAGATAGGGTAGTCTTTCTTTTCCCCATCTCTCCTGATACATACAACTAAAACTCTGGACATTATATATAAAATAAACACAAGAAGACTTTGAAAGGTGGAAAGAAAAAGATAACAGGCTAGGGACCTTGGAATCCAAGAAAAAACACAATGGTGGGTTCCTTGCGGTTTATTTAGCCTCCTGTCTCCAGACCCAGAGCTAAAGAAGCCAGCAACCTAGAAGTGCCAACACACACAGACAATGAAAGCCCCCAATAAAAGCCTGTTTTCTTGTCAAGGAACCAGGAAAGGGGCAGCCTACCAAGACAAAAAACTTTGACAATAACTATTCTCCATGTGCGGAAAGAAAAAACTGTACAAAACACAAAACTATAATCCCACCTGCAGACAAGCCACAAAAGGCCAGGTGGGGACCCTAGACTTCCAAACTAACCAACGAAGCAGTAATTGAAGCCCTACTCCACCCAAAGTGTCAGTGAAGATTAAACTGACGTAAGTTTAAAATTAAATTCCTATCAAAATCTAAAACAACTGGTAAAAAAAAAAAAAAGAAGAAAAAAGTGGGAGGAATTACCTGACCAATTCTAAGACTTATTAAGTAATCAAGACTATGTAGTATTGGTAGAATATAAACACATCAACAAAACATAACAGAGAACCTGGAAATAGACCTACACAAATAAGCCCAAATGATTTTTCAAAAAAGTACAAAAGCTGTTCAATGGAAGAAAGAGAGACTTCAAAAATTAGTGCTGGAGCAATTGGACATTTATAGACAAAACTATAAACTGCAACCTGAGTCTCACATCTTACAAAATGTACCATGGACTTAAATGTAAAATGTTAAGACTGTAACTTTTAGAAAAAAATCACAAGAGAAAATTTGCTAGACCTAAAGCTAGGTGAAGAGTTCTTAGACTTGACACCAAAAGCACAATCAATAAAAATAAAAATTGCATCCAGATATCATCAAAATTAAACACTTTTGCTCTGCAAAGGACCCTTTTGAGAAAATGAAAAATCAAAGTACAGAGTGGGAGCAAATATTTTCAAATCTGACAAAGGACTAATAACTTGAATTAAAAACACAATACTGAAAAAAATCCAATTAGAAAATGAACAAAAGAAAGACATTTCACCTAAGAAAATATATAGGGGAGAAGTAGGGGAGAATGGGGGGGGAGCAATGGTGATGGAAGGAATTTGCTTTGGAGTGGTGAGCACACTATACAATATACAGACAGTGTATTATAGAATTGTACCCCTGAAACATATAATTTTATTAACCAATATTACCCCAATATATTCAATTTAAAAAATGCAATAGCTACAGATACACAGAGGGCTAATAAGCACATGAAAAGAGATTCAACATTACTACACAGCTATCAGAATGGCTAAAATAACAAACAGTGAGGCCCTGGCCAGGTAGTTCATTTGGTTAGAGTGTCATCCCAATATGCCAAGATTGCAGGTTCAATACCCAGTCAGGGCACGTACAGGAAGCAACCAGTGAATGCGTAAATAAGTGGAACAACAAATCAGTTTCTCTCTCTCTCAAATCAAAAATTTTAAAGAAGTAGTGAGAACACTAAATGCTGATCAGTATGCAGAGTAACAGAATCACTCATACAGTCCTGATGGGAATATAAAATGGTATAGTTGCTTGGAGAAAAAAGTTTGTCATTTTCTTCAAAAAATTAATCATTTAACTACCATGCAACCTGGCCATTGTATTTCTAAGGGCTTAATCCATGAGATGTAAAGAGTAACAATCACAAAAAACCTGAACACAAATGTTTATAGTACCTTTCTTTGTAATAGCCAAAAGCTAGACAACCCAAATGCCCTTCAGTAAGTTGAATAGTTAAACAAAACTGTGGTATATCCATACTAAACAGTAGAAAAGGATGTACTGTTGATGTATGAAAAAATCTGGGTGAATGGCCAAAGAATGACACTGAGCAAACACAGCCAAGCCCAAAAAGTCACATGCTGTATATTTATGTAGCATACTTGAGATTCAAATTAAATTATAGAAATGGAGAAAGAAACAGTAGTTGCCAGGGATTAAGGAGAGGATAGCTAGGAGGAAAGTGAATGTGAGTATAAAAGGTCAACATGAGAGAACCATGTGGTGGTGAAAATATTCTATAACCTGACTATACAAGTATCAATATTCTGGTTCTGGTATTATATTGTAGTTTTGCAAGATGTTACCATTGGGGAAAACTGAGTAAAGTGTATAGCATCTCCACATAATTTTCACAACTAAGTGAATCTATAATTATGTAAAAGCAAAAAAAATTCTTAAAGAAACTATCTTGGAAAAAAAGAAAATGAAGGTATACTTGAAAGTACACTTCCTGGTAGCACTACTACCAATCCTATGTCCAGACACAAAGAAAGTACTCCGAGTCATCTCATTAACCACTCAAACTCCATTGGGCAGACAGTGTTGTTATCCTCACTTTATTAAAGCAATCAGAAACACAGAAAAGCTAACTTACCCAAGGAAGCCCAGCAAGCATTTCATGCGAGGTGAGCCCGAGCCCATATGCTGTGCGGCACTCTACTGCCTACTTACTTAATGTATGTACGCTGACTGACCACTCATCTGGGCCAGCAAAACCACTGTAAAGAATCCTATACTCTGCTCTGGTCTCAGCCTTTCTGATAAATTTTCCTTCACTTCATTTGCCAAATTCCTGTCTTTTAATTAACAACTTTCAATTAAGAGTAGCTTCCAGCCATGACTAGTGTAGCTCAGAGGGTAGAACCTTGACCCACAAACAAAAAGGTCGCGTATTTGATTCCCTATCAGGGCACATGCCTGGGTTGCAGGCCAGGTCCCTGGTTGGGAACATGCAAAAGGCAATCAATGGATGTTTCTCTCCCTCTCTTTTTCCCTCCCTTCCCCTCTCTCTAAAAATAAATAAAATCTGGACTTCTGACCAAGATGGAGGCGTAAGTGGACACACAGTGCCTCCTCGCACAACCAAAATTAAGCACAACAAGGATTTAGAAACAAGAAAACCACCAGACCTGACAGAAAATTGAACTGTACAGAGATCCAAGAACCATTCATCCAGATTGGTAAGAGAGGTGGAATTGAGGCAGGAAAAAGCGGAGGTTGGTGGACCCAGGCATGCAGGAGCCCCAGGCATGCAGGCAGCAGCTAGCAGACCCTGAGCATGGGGTGGCAATGTGCAGACCCAGTGAGGCCACGCAAGGCAGCTGGGTGACCAGGCGGTCCACATTCACGTGCAGATAATCCAGGAGAAAATGGGGAGCGAGACAGACCTCACAACCCAGGGCCCCAATGCAGGGAAATAAAACCTAAAAACACTGATTGAAAACAATTGTGGAGGTTGAGGTGCCAGGAGAGACTCCCAGACTCATAGGAGAGTTTGTTGGAGAGACCAAGAGGGTCCTAGAACATACACAAGCCCACCCACATGGAAATCAACACCAGAAGG
>PVKU01016492.1:0-14440 GCA_004027475.1 Anoura caudifer | reverse complement strand
TTTTGAGAAATCAGCTGACAGTCTGATGGGAACTCCTTTGTAGGTGACTCTGCCTTTATCCCTTGCTGCTTCTAGAATTCTCTCCTTCATTTTAATCTTGGCTAATGTAATGATGATGTGCCTTGGTGTGTTCCTCCTTGGGTCCACCTTCTTTGGGACTCTCTGAGCTTCCTGGACTTCCTGGAAGTCTATTTCCTTTTCCAGATTTTGGAAGTTCTCCTTTATTATTTGTTCAAATAAGTTTTCCACTTGTTGCTCTTCCTCTTCCCCTTCTGGTACCCCTATAATTCTGATGTTGGGATGTTTAAAGATTTCCTGGAGGTTCCTAAGCCTCTCCTCATTTTTTTGAATTCTTGTTTCTTCATTCTTTTCTGTTTGGTTGTTTCCTTCTTCCTTCTGGTCCACTCCATTGATTTGAGTCCCAGTTTTCCTCCCATCACTATTGGTTCCCTGTGCGTTTTCCTTCATTTCACTTATTGTAGCCTCCATTTGTTCCTCTAATTTGTGACCAAAATCAACCAATTCTGTGAGCTTCCTAATCACCAGAGCTTTGAACTGTGCTTCTGATAGGTTGGCTACCAGTGCTATGAACTCTGCATCTGATAGGTTGACCACCTCCTGGTCACTCAAATGAATTAGCTCTGGGGCCCTGGTGTGTTCTCCCTTTTGAGCCATTCTTGGTTTTGTTTTGTTTGTTTGTTTGTTTTTTGGTCTGGTCGTGGCTGTTACGTAGTGAGGCATGGAACCTTAGGCGTTCACAAGGGCTGGGCAGCTCAGTTGCTGGGTTGTGATGCTGGATGTGGGGGCGGGGTCTGAGAGGGATCAATGGCACTTGCTCCATGCCGTCTCGTAGATTCCAGTCCCTTCAGCCTCTTTCCCCTATCAAATTGGGCCCTTCTAGTGCTGATTTCTGTTCGGGTGGGGCCTGTGCACGCTCCAGGACCCCATGGGTCTCCCCAACAAACTCTCTTGTGAGGCTGGGACTCCCTCCCAGCACTTCAGCCCCTACAAGTATTTTCAATGGGTGCTTTTAGGCTTCACTTCCTGGTGCTGGGGCCCTGCATCGCACAGTCCGTCCTGCTGCCCGTTTTCGCCTGGTTTATCTGTGTGCTAATGTGTGTCTGCAGTCCGCAGCCTTGTGCGCCCCACCTGGCCTCCCCGCATTCGGCAACGCTGCTGCCTGTGCCCTGGAGTGACTGTGCGCCCGGGACCACCACCGGCTTATCCTGCCCTGATCCGACTCCGCCCCTCTTACCAGTCTGGGTGAATCGTTGTTGTCGGACTCCTGCATAATTCAATTTTCTCTCTGTTCTGTTGGGTTTTCTTTCTTTTTTTTTGTTCTATATTTTTGTTGTCCTTAATCTTGGTTGTGAGAGGAGTCACAGTGTGTCCAGCTACACCTCCATCTTGGCTGGAAGTCGAGAAATATTATAAAACATTATATCAACACATCCTTCCTGCCCCAAAATTTCCACTACCTAGGAGGTAATATCTAGACCATATATAAACTGACCTCAATCTTACCTCCTGTGGTTTGTCAGAAGCCACACAAAGTCTTTGAAGCGAGAAAACCTGGGTTGAAACCCTGCTTGTGACCCCAGGTGGAGTTAGTTAATCCCTGTGAGCTTCAGTTTCAGCATCTGCAAAGGAAGCACAATAATGGCACCTACTTAGCAGTGTTTGGCACGTAAGACTACATAATACACACCAACAGTGACTATTATTAATTTTGCTTTAATAATAGTACCTTTATGCTTATCACAATTTATAATTTTATATGGCTTATTTAGGTGTTTACTGTCTACCTCTCCCAGTAGACTGTAGGGGCCCTTGGTGAGGGCAGGGATTTTGTTAGTTTTATTTATCACATAGCACATGCGATACTATACACATCACATGGTTTGGCACATACTCGGTGCTTGCTAAATATTTGACTCACTGGCTTCTTAGTTGTCAGATTATTAGTTGTCAGATCCGTGAGTTCAGCCCTCATGGATGTGGCTCAGTTGGTTGGGTGTCTTCCTGCAAAGGGAAAGGTGGCTTGTTGGACTTCCCCTCAGGCTGCATGTCTAGGTTGTGGGTTTGAGACATAGGAGAAGCAACTGGTTGTTTCTTTCCCTCTCTTTCTCCCTCCCTTCCCCTGTGTCTAAACATAAATAATAAAATCTTTTAAAAAAATTCTCTGTTCATGCATTCATTCAGCACATATTTAATGAGTCCCTACTGCGTGCTAGTCTCTAAATTAGGTGATAAAGTAGTGAACAAAGCAGACAAAAATCCCCTTTGTCTTTGATCTAGGAGATTCAGGGTGAAGTGGTTCTGTATTTGAACCTGTTCTAACATGATCCAGCAGTTCAAAACCTAACTGGGCCCTGGAAGCTGGTGTTAGATCTGGGCAGGTCTAGGAGGAATGAAATCACTGGGTGAGAAAATGGCACCATGAGAAGCTGCCTGCATACCCTACCCAGGAAGATTAGGGTCTGGGGTCGGCATATCTGGCATAACGGGATGCAGCTTTCACCCAGCAACCAGCTCTAGCCAATCAAACTCTAATGCCCCAACCGAAGGTTTTTGCATTTAAAATCCTGACCTAAGAACAACCGAGCGAGTCCCAACCTCCCTCGGTTGGCTCCACTTTCCTCTTATTCTCCACTAATAAACCCTGTTCTCCTTCGCTCGCTGCATCCATCCAGTTTCTTGAGCGACTCCAACCTAAGAGCTGGCCAAGTATGTTTCTAACATTGACCTCTACATGGTGGGTGGGGGGATTAGTCACAGGTTCTGTGACAAATGTTTAATGACATAATTTTAATATTTTTATCAGTTTAATTGCCAAGTTTTTCTTTTGCAGTGACATTTCCAAACTGAAAGAATTGAGCTTCTTTTAGTTTTTAAAAGATTTTATTTATTTATTTTTAGACATGGGAAGGGAGGGAGAGAGGGAAACATCAATGTGCGATTGCCTCTCAAGTGCCCCCTACTGGAGATCTTGTCCGCAATCCAGGTATATGCCCTGACTGGGAATCAAACTGGTGACTCTTTGGTTTGCAAGCTGGCACTCAATCCACTGCACCACTCCCGCCAAGGCTAGACCTGAGTTTCTTAAATTAGTGTTTTTTTTTTCCTTTAAATACGTTTTATTGATTATGCTATTACAGTTGTCCCATTTCCCCCCTTTATTCCCCTCTGCCCTGTGCACCCCCTCCCACCCACATTCCCCCCCTTTAGTTCATGTCCATGGATCATATACATAAGTTCTTTGGCTTCCACATTTCCTATACTATTCTTAACCTCCCCCTACCTTATACCTATCATTTATGCTACTTATTCTCTGTGCCTGTTCCCCCTCTCTCCTCCTCTGCCTCCCCCACTGATAACCCTCCGTGGGATCTCCGTTTCTGTGATTCTGTTCCTATACTAGCTGTTTGCTTAGTTTGTTTTTGTTTAAGGTTCGGTTGTTAATAACTGTGAGTTTGTTGTCATTTTACTGTTCATATTTTTTATCTTTTTCTTAGATAAGTCCCTTTAACATTTCATATAATAAGGGCTTGGTGATGATGAACTCCTTTACCTTGACCTTATCTGAGAAGCACTTTATCTGCCCTTCCATTCTAAATGAAAGCTTTGCTGGATAGAGCAATCTTGGATGTGGATCCTTGCCTTTCATGACTTGGAATACTTCTTTCCAGCCCCTTCTTGCCTGCAAGGTTTCTTTTGAGAAATCAGCTGACAGACTTATGGGAACTCCTTTGCAGGTAACTGTCTCCTTTATTCTTGCTGCTTTTGAGATTCTCTCCTTATTTTTAATCGTGGGTAATGTAATTATGATGCGCCTTGGTGTGTACCTCCTTGGGTCCAACTTCTTTGGGACTCTCTGAGCTTCCTGGACTTCCTAGAACTTTATTTCCTTTGCCAGATTGGGGAAGTTCTCCTTCATTATCTGTTCAAATAAGTTTTCACTTTCTTGCTCTTCCTCTTCTCCTTCTGGCATCCCTATGATTCAGATGTTGGGACGTTTAAAGATGTCCTGGAGTTTCCTAAACCTCTCCTCATTTTTTTGAGTTCTTGTTTCTTCATTCTGTTCTGGATGAATGTTTCTTTCTTCCTTCTGGTCCACACCATTGATTTGAGTCCCGGTTTCCTTCCCATCACTGTTGGTTTCCTGTACCTTTTCCTTTATTTCACTTAGCATAGCCTTCATGTTTTCACCTAATTTTTGACCAAATTCAACCAATTCTGTGAGCATCCTGATTACCAGTGTTTTGAACTGTGCATCTGATAGGTTGGATATCTCTTTATCACTTAGTGGTATTTTTTCTGGAGCTTTAATCTGTTCTCTCATTTGGGCCATTTTTTTGTTCTTGGAGCACCTGTTACATAGTGAGGGGCGGAGCCTTAGGTGTTCACCAGGGCAGGGCAACGCACGTCGCTGGGTTATGACGCTGTATGTGTGGGAGGGGGTCCAAGAGGGAACAATGGTACTTGCTCTGCTCTCTACTGGTTTTCAGTCACTTCCCTAGCTACCTACAAGCAAACTGGGTGCTTCTGGTGCTGATTCCTGTGTGGGTGGGTTTGTGTAAGTTCTAGGACTCTGTGGGTCTCTCCAACGAACTCTCCTGTGAGGCTGGGAGTTTCTCCTGCTGCTGCCTCAACCCCTACAGGTGTTTACAATCAGAGGTTTGAGGCTTTATTTCTCCACACTGGAGCCCTGGGTTGTGTGGTCTGTCTCACTCCCCAGTTGTTCCTTCCAGTTTATTTGCACATGAATGTGAAACCACCCCACTCCACCAGCCACCACCTTGCAGCGAGTCCTCTCCACCCAACTGCCCTCCTCCACCCCTCCTACCAGTCTGGATGAATGATTCTTCTTTAACTCCTTGGTTGTCAGACTTCCACAGAGTTCAATTTTCTTTCAGTTCCCAGTTGTTTTTTGTTTTAAAATTTGTTGTTGTCCTTCTTTTAGTTGTGGGAGGAGGCACAGTGTGTCTACCTATGCCTCCATCTTGGCCAGAAGTAAATCAGTGTTTCTCATACTAGGATTCTATGAGTGTATTTCCAGAGGTCTCTTCATTATTCATGTTTCAGGAACACAGATCTAGTGATTTCTAGAGTGAGGATGACTCAAGTCTGCTCAATAGTACTCCCCCAATTTGAGAGGGGACTTGGGTTCTCATCCAGCTGGGTATCCCAAGAGATATTCCAGAAGGTCCATTTTATCCCAGGGTGGTGGACTGGCACCTCAAGATTCCTTCGGTTTTCTGTGCAAGCAATGAGGACTGAAGCCCTTGGTCTCTGTATCTCTGGCATTTCCTTTTCTTTAGATCACATGCTGTCCTGCTGGGTTCAAGGTTCTCATCTACACACCAGATTGCTTCCTTGGAGGGGGGATTTTGCTGAACTCCGCTGTCCGGCCTGGGGACAGTGACAGTGGAAAGTACAGCGCTTGCGAACCAGATAAACCAGAGTTCAAATTCTACCCTGCCTCCTCTACCCTAAGGTATGTGACCTTGGGAAAATGTCTGATACTTCTCTGTGCCTGTTTCCTCATCTGAAAAATGGAGTTAGTAATAAGTCACACAGTAGTTGTTACAGTTAATGGAGACTTCACTCCTTCAGGTTAACATTCAAGAGCATCCATTTCCAACTTCCACAGTCCACCCCTGCGCTCTCTGGGCCCCCAGAGGTACAAAAGAGTTTATTCCTGGCTGAACTTCCACATGGTCTCAAGCCAGTTGCCCCGGGCACTGAGAATGACGGTGGCTGCAGACCTGGGGTAGGCTCTAAAGACCAAAGGAATTAGGGCGTGGAAGCTCGACTCCAGGGGGCAGGTTCCATCGGGGTGAACCTCAGCCTGGGACCACGCCCCTTCCCAAAAGGGTGCCGCCCCCTAGGGCTGCCGAGCTGATGCGCGCGCGCCCTCCACGCAGGACCCCGGCGCATGCGTGCTCCGCGCTGTCTTCTCCAGGCCAGAGCTGCCCCGGCGGCGGCATTTGAGTCGAGGAAGATGGCGGCTCCTGGCGGTTTACGGGCTGGCCAGCTGTGAGGATCCCCGAGTGCCGCAAGCGCTGCTTGAGGCGGACTGCCTCTGCACTGGCCCTGTCCCGGCTCCCTCACCGCTGTCGTCAGCGGACCTAACCCGAGAGCGTGGCACAGGCTGGGCCAGGTGAGCTCTCTCCCCATCCCAGGGCCGCGGTGGGGAGCTGGAGCCTCCTACCCTTTATGCGCCGGGCCCGCAGCAGGCAGTGGGCGCCCCGGGTTCCACGCAGGCCCTGCACCCCGTGCGGTGGTCGGTGTCAGCTGGACTGGAGACCTTGCCGTCGTCATTCTCGGCCTCCCTAGGTTAGGGGAGGAGGAGGAGAGCCCCTCTCCAGCCAGCCATTGGGATGGGAGTGAACCCAGCCCCTCTTCTCAAGCAGGGTGGTTCTCATCCCCTCACCGGGCTGAGAATGGGTGTGTGACGTGGGCAAGGATGGCTGTAGGGATGTCAGGTAATCTTTCCCCACCTGCGAACGTTTAGCGTCTTGCGAGAGAAGCCGGAGGCTGGTGCCCTGCAAAATTGGGGCTGCGGCGAGGGGCCAGCCTCTCTGAAGCTGCAGCTGCAAAGGGAAGATTTTAGAATTGACCTAAAAAATAAAACACAAGCAGCCTTTCCTGCCCCTAGCTTTTGAGTGTTCCGCCAGCGAAGTGGGAACCGTGGATCTCTTTGGTTGAGACAGCAATCCACGTTGAGACTGTAGAAGCCTTCTGGTGAGACTTGTTTGTGTAAACTGAACGGTGAGAGGGTGGGAATGAATTTGTAAACAACGAAAAAAAAAGATCTTAATTATCTCTGCAGAGTAACTTCGGTGCTAATGAAGTTCTCGTTCGTTTGAAACCTTTGAGTTGTTAAGATTCGAAATAGCCAATTCCTTTGGTCTGTACAGTCTCTCGAATTTTATTAGGAAAATAAAAACTTCATTTCTTAATTGCCAAGCTTTTGGACTTCTGTATGGTAGGATTCTGATTGCTCTGGATGAAGATTCAGACACATTACCAGCTCTCACTTGCTGGCAGGGACGTGGTACTATGCTCGTTCTGTTTCGAGAATAACTTTTTTGTTGTTCAAATGCTAATTTAGAGGCTGATTTGGTTTCTCTAACTAGGGAAGTCGGTTTGAAGTCCCGCGGTTTTTTTTCTTAAGAATTGATGGCTTCAGTTGGAGTTGTGCTGTGGGGAATTGTGGAGGTGATGGCTTTGGATTGGAGACTTCAAATACCTTTTGTAAAGTTAAATTTGTTTTGCAGTGCTTAAGAATGATGACGTCATGTGGGTTTACCGGGGCAGAGAAAATTTGGGAGGGAATGCCATCATTAAATTAGAACATTGAAAATTCACTCTGTAGCTTTTACAGTGAATAGTGATGCTCTGTGTCAAATCCTAACTTTGAGCATATTCATGTGTATAATTTGATTGGATTTCCTTTCCTTTATATGTTGTCATTTTATACCCTGTAATTGTTTGCTTTTGACAAGCCCAGTATAAATGTGTTATTCACTCTACATTGACCCACGGATGTCTTGTCTATTTCAAAAATATTTTAATTGCTAAAATGACAGTTGTTTAGTTTAATATCAGCTTATATTTTTACCATTTTACCTTTCCTTAAAGCCATCTCCATAGAGATTTGTAGGGGTTTTTTTTAGTGCCTTTGCTAAGGATATAAACTTGAACCAAGAACTTCTCTGTTGCGGAAAATTGGAGAGCCACTCCGTCTTTCAATTTGCTAATAATAAAGAGTCACAAAATTAATGCAGTGAAACATCCTGGTGGTTCGACATCATGCTTCTTGGCATAATGTGTGGCATTGTTGTGCTAAATCATCATCAGGTATTGATGCAACTTCATGATGTCCATGACATCATTCACTCTCCAGCATTTTGCCTTTTGCAACTCCTTCTCATAGTCTTTCCAAAAAGAACAGGGTCAGGAAAAATAGCTGAGGATGCTTCTCAATGTCTGATTGCCAGAAGAGAAACTGCATTTAACGCTGCTTTGTGTGGTTAAAATCATTCTGCAAAATTCAGAGCGGTGTGATTCCTACCTATAATGAAGAGCAGGCACAGAAAAGGCGAGCAAAACCTCTGGGTTTTACGAGAATATTGAGGGCCCAAAGAGATGTTATCACAATGATGAACAAGTGTGTGATTATCTTTGTGATTTCAGGTTTGTTTAGGTCTGTGAATTCACTCTTTTTTTTTTTTTTAAATTCAATTTCTTTTTGGAGAGCAGGGGAGGGAGGAATAAGGAGAGGGATAGAAACATTGATGTGTGAGAGACAGTGATCGGTCGCCTCTCACATGCCCCAAACCGGGGACCAAGCCTGCAACCCAGGCTTGTGCCTGAAACCTGGTGACCCTCTGGGTTTGTGGAACAATGCCCCACCCACTGAGCCACACCAGTCACGGCTAACAACTCTTTATAAAACCAAAAGCCATTTTAATGCCCTTCCCACTTCACAAGATTCTTTTGTGCACTAAAGGAGGTAATGTTTGTAAAACTACTTTGTAAAACAAAGGGTAAATGTAAGGTTGATTATTCAATAAATCACTGTTATGAAAACATCTATCTAGGGCCCTCTTTGTGTTGGGCCCTTTGGAAAGTAGGTACTAATGATTCTATGACTAGACAGCTTTTGGTCTCAAGTGCCTACAGTCTGGGTGGGGAGTCAGACAAGGAAACCAGTTAAGTACTGTATGTTGTAGTGTAAGAAGGGCCTGAATCCAACCAACCAGGGGTTCTCAGTGCCAGGGTAGCTTCCCCAACCTTTCCTATTCTGCAGGAATATCAGCCTTTTGTGAGTGAGTTGCTTTTTATAAAAACTTTTTAAAAATTCTGTCGTGAGTTATTTTCTCCTTTTATTCATTCACTGTCAAGACACTTCCCACACAATATGCCCCAGTTATGGTTTCTACATTCTCAAAAATCCGAGTCTTGGGAGAACCTTTCTGAGAATGAGTCATAGACACTGGCAACTAACACAAACATTGCAGCTGCAATTAAAATATCTCAGGTTACTGAGTGGTGTTAACTTAAGAGTGATGATGCTTTTGTTTTTGTTTTGTTTTGTCTATTTTTTTAAAAAAGATTTTATTTATTTTTAGAGGGGAGTGGAGGGAGAAAAAGGGGGAGAGAAACCCTGATTGGTTGCCTCTCGCGGGCCCCCAACTGGGAACTGAACCTGCAGCCCAGGCTATGCCCTAACTGGAAAGGGAACCAGCCACCCTTCAGTTCGCAGGACGATGCCCAATCCACTGAGCCACACCAGTCAAGGCAGCACTGTGCGATTTTTAACTTGACCACGTTTTGTTAGTAAATGTATAGTTGTCACTCAGAATGTTGGCTGTAAGTGGTGATTAGTACTGTCTCTTTTCTCCCAATAATAAATAAATTGGGAAAGTCCTTTTCCTTTTTTGGTAAAACTGATGTTTAAGCCAAAACTATAGTAAACTACTTTATAGAACCTGTTTTTGTGAATTGAGATTACTTAGTATTGCTGATAGTGAACTTATTATGTCCCATTACAAGTTCCTCGTCTTAGTGCAGTGGTAGTTTTATAACTGATTTTCATGTTGTTGCCTATATTGCTAAAGTTTTGAGTTTTGGATTGAATGAAAATCTTTAAGGGTGCAGTATTGGTTGAACATGTACAATCTGTCTTAACTCAAAGTGAATGCTTCAAGGTTGTGGTTGGCAGAGAAGTGAAAATGATGTGTTCATTTTCTATGGTATGATATGTTGTTAGCATGTAGAAGGATGTGATCTACAGGAAAATTGCCCAGTATCATGCTCATAATGCATCCTATTTTTAAAATTGTTTTTTATGATATTCTTCTCAACGTCTTAAAAATTATAACTATAGTATAGTTTTGCCTTTCCTTACTCATGCATCTATTGGAAAGCACATTTCCCTTGAATTCTGGCTTTCCTATTTTAAATTTCTATTTTTTAATTCATAAAGTGTTCTCCCAAGTTTTTATTTATTTATTTTTCCAGTGTTGCTGGTCTGTATTTTGCTTCGACGGTGGAAGAGTCTTGTGTTGCTTTGATGCCTGTTTATTTACGTAAGTCCATTAAATGTGTACATATTCTACAAAGCAATAGTTAATTGAAAAATTTTATTACTCTGGTACTGGCCAGGTGCTCAGTTGGTTAAAGTGTTGTCCTAATACACCAGTGTTTTGGATTTGATACCCCATCAGGGCACAAGAATCAACCAATAAATACATAATTAAGTGAAACAATAAATTGATGTATCTGTCTGTCTCTTTCTCAAATCAATAAGTAAAAATAAAAGTAATTTTTAAAATATTTATTTTTAAGGAGAGAGGAAGGGAGGGAAAAAGAGAAGGGGAGACACATCAATGTGTGGTTGCCTCTCATGGGCCCCCCACCCCTGGCCTGCAACTCAGGCAGGGGCCCTGACTGGGAATTGAACTGGTGACTCTTTGATTCATAGGCTGGCACTCAATCCACTGAACCACACCAGCCAGGGCTAAAAATAAAAAATAATTTTATTACTCTGTACAGTAACTTATTTTCTGTTTTTCGGTAACACATACATTTGAGGCAGTTCATTTAATTCTATAAAGGCAAACCAATTTTAGTTAATAATATACCCTTAGAATATTTAATATTTCGGATACTTTTTATTTTCAACTACTTTAGGGAATCCACTAATATGGCATACATACCTGTGGGGGGGCTTCACCCACAGAGCCCCCCACCCCTTGACCCCTGCTTGCCGAGGATGATAATAAGTCTACCAATACATGATCTGCTTGGGGACTAAAGGTGGCCCATCTCTCAAAGGGCAAGGGCCAGGAGACTTTTTCTCAATGGGCTTTTATGGGTTCAATTTGCACAGGAATGTAGGTAAAAAGCTCATCAATCATTGTCATCAATAGATAATATACAAAGAACTAAGAGCGCTTATTCTGAGGCAGGGTTAGTTAGCTAAAGGGCTATAAAACTTTGGGAAACAAACTCATTTCCTGCTCAGAACCTTATCAGAAAATTGAGAGCATTCTTAGCAAAGCAGGTTTCACCGGATTTTGTGTATTCTTTCTTAGGCCTGATTGCCCCAGGGAACCTGGCCTTTCCAGCACAGGGCTGCACCACCCTCTGTCATTGTTTCAGGCTTAAGTCAGGCAGGGGAAGTAAGGTAGCCAAGAGATTAGGAGACTTCTTGCAGACAAAATGAGGACTCAGGCTATATCAAAGCTGAGGGGTGAGTGTCCATCACCCCCTTTTTCTATAGCCCCCCCAAGTCCTTCCCTAGGACCCCCTTTGTGACCATGCCTGTCTTAGGTCATCCCTCCCTTGAGGAATCTTACCTGTCATTGGCTAAACCGGTCAGGCTCGGGGCCAAGCAGGGTGAAGTAAAGGGGGCAGAGGTGGCACCCATGCCGGGGAGATAAGCTTTGTCTTCTTAGTGGCTTATGGTCCCAAGGTCTCTCACTCAGCCTTAGCCCTGGGGGGGGGGAGGGTTACAGCTTGTGAAACCAATTAGGGCAGTTCCCAACACATACTCCTCCAAATTTGTGTTTCCTTTATTATTTTTATTTTAAATGTTCAATTTGCATTGTGATTTGGAAAACAAGGAATTTTTTTCAGAATGAACCTCTTGGCTCATTGTTTGAAGAGATATTGATGTTAATTATTAATTCATCAGTGTAATGTTACTAAATGTTGTCAGATGGAAGTCAAAGGAAAATGGAATTTATCCTTTTATTTCAGTATTTCTTCTTCAAGCTTTTTTTTCTTTCTTTTTCTAGTAGTCTTGCTCTCTGTTGCCAGAAAGCAACATTGTCTTGTTTTGTTTCAGGGATCAAGCAATATTGTGTTTGCAGGGCTGCTTTCTTAGCTTTTGCTTTGAGATATTTAATAACATCTTTGTAAATAGATTCTTTGGTCTAATCAAGATCAAGCAAGCTGCTTTCTTCCTTGTTAATGAATCTAAAGTTTTATATTCCTGCTCTTGCTGGGCTGCTCAGTTGGTTAGCGCATTGTCCTGCTACTCCAAGGTTGCAAGTTTGGTGGTAAGGAGACATAAGAATCACGCAATGAGTGCATAAATAAGTGGAACAACAAATCAGTGTGTTTTTTTAATTTATTTTTATTTTTATTTCAATGTGTTTTTTTTGCGCTCTCTCAAATCAATAAAAATTTAAGTGGGTTCTTCAAATTTTGATTTGTCTATCTTCCTTATCTCTCCCCTTTTTCTTAGTAAATGCAGTTCTTTTTTTCCAAAAGAATGTGTGTTTCATAAATCATAATGGAATTTGGGAATATAATTTCCCATAGAGCTGCATAATGACAGGTGAGTTAGAATTTCACATTTTATTTAACTTAAAAGTAACTGAATAGTGATGAAATCTTGAAGACATTATGCTAGGTGAAATAAACCAGACACAAAAGAGCGAATATTGTAAGACTACACTTAGGCAATGTGTGTGGAGTAGTCCAGTTCACAGAAAGAGAAAGTGGAATGGTACTCGCCAGGGGCTGGGAAGGGAAGGAGTTAGTGTTTAATGTGGGTGGCATTTCAGTTTGGGAGGATGACCGAGTTCTAGAGTTGGTTGTTAGTGATGGTTGCACAGCCACATGAATGTACATAATGCCACTGAACTGCATATGCAAACAGTGATTAAAATGGCAAATTTTGTGTATATTTTACTACAGTTTTTAATAAATATAACTTCAGGGTTTACATATTCTCTGTGAGCTGGCTTGAAGACCATTTATTTTAAAGTAGTAATTCAGATAGGCTTTGGCCCTAGGTAGACTTAGGCTTGTACCCTAGTTTAGCTGCTTTCCTTGGTTATGGTCCTTAGCTGCTCTAAGTTTCAGGTTTTTATTTTTTAAACGATTTTATTTATTTTTAGAGAGGGGGAAGGGAGGGAGGATGAGAAGGAAAGGAATGTTGACTTGCAAGAGGTTCCCTTTCGCACAGCCCCAGCTGGGGACCTGGCCTGCAACCTAGCCATGTGCCCTGGCTGGGAATCAAACCTGCAACCTTTGGGTTCGCAGGTTGGCACTCAGTCCACCAAGCCACACCAGCCAGGGCTAAGTTTCAGTTTTTTAATCTGTAAAATAAGGATAATGGTGTCTATATTGTGGAAAAATTAAATGTGGTAGTTCATGTGAACTTCTTAGCACATTGCCTACTCCATAGTAAACTTTCAAATCTTAAACATTATATTGTGGACTTCCGGCCAAGATGGAGGTGTAGGTGGACACACTGTGCCTCCTTGCACAACCAAAATTAAGAACAACAAAGATTTAGAAACAAGAAAACAATCAGAACTGATAGAAAAATTGAACTGTACGGAAGTCCAACAACCATTCATCCAGACCAGTAAGAGGGGCAGAGTCACAGCAGTAAAAAGTGGACGTTGGCAGCTAGCAGACGGGAAGCAGGCAGCAGCGGCTGGCAGACCCCAAGTGTGCAGGTGGCAGCTAGCAGACCCCAGGCATGGGGTGGCAATGAGCAGACCCAGTGAGGCCGTGCAAGGCGGCTTGCCGACCAGGTGGTCCCACATTCATGCGCAGATAATCCAGGCGAGGGGGAAGCGGCTAAAGGGACTGGAATCCGAGAGAGCGGAGCAAGCACCATTGTTCTGTCTTGGACCCCGCCCCCACATACAGCATCACAACCCAGCAACTGGGCTGCCCCGCCCTGGTGAACACCTAAGGCCCCGCCCCCTATACATAACAGCTGCTATCAGACCAAAAAAAAACAAACACCAAAATGGCTCAAATGGGAGAACAAATCAAAGCCCCAGAGCCAATTCATGTAAGTGACCAAGAGATAGCTAACCTATCAGATGCACAGTTCAAAGCCCTGGTAATCAGGATGCTCACAGAATTGGTTGATTTTGGTCGCAGATTAGATGAACAAATGAAGGCTACAATAAGTGAAATGAAGGAAAATGCGCAGGGAACTGATAGAGATGGGAGGAAAACTGGGACTCAAATCAATGGAGTGGACCAGAAGGAAGAAAGAAACAACCAAACAGAAAAGAATGAAGAAACAAGAATTCAAAAAAATGAGGAGAGGCTTAGGAACCTCCAGGAAATCTTTAAACGTCCCAACATCCGAATTATTGGGGTACCAGAAGGGGAAGAGGAAGAGCAACAAGTGGAAAACTTATTTGAACAAATAATAAAGGAGAACTTCCCCAATCTGGTAAAGGAAATAAGCTTCCAGGAAGTCCAGGAAGCTCAGAGAGTCCCAAAGAAGGTGGACCCAAGGAGGAACACACCAAGGCACATCATCATTACATTAGCCAAGATTAAAATGAAGGAGAGAATTCTAGAAGCAGCAAGGGATAAAGGCAGAGTCACCTACAAAGGAGTTCCCATCAGACTGTCAGCTGATTTCTCAAAAGAGACCTTGCAG
>PVKU01016491.1:0-14492 GCA_004027475.1 Anoura caudifer | reverse complement strand
AGAATAAGTAGCATAGATGGTAGGTAGAAAATAGACAGGGGGAGGGCAAGAATAGTGTGGGAAATGTAGAAGCTAAAGAACTTATGAAACATGGACATGAACTAAAGGGGGGAATGTGGGTGGGAGGGGGTGTGCAGGGTGGAGGGGAATGATGGGGGAGAAATGGGACAACTGTAATAGCATAATCAATAAAATATATTTTAAAAAATTGACCAAGTATTTAAAAGAGCTGTACTTGGAAAATATAAGACACTGAAAAAATTGAAGAAGATCCAAATAAGTGGAAGCACACACTGTGTTCATATATAGGAAGAATTGTCATCATTAAAATGTCCATACTACCCAAAGTAATCTATAGATTCAAGGCAATTCCTATCAAGATTCCAATACATAATGTGCAGAACTAGAACAAGTATTTCAAAAATATATATGGAACCACAAAAAGCCCTGCATAGCAACAGTGATCCTAGAGAGAAGAACAAAGTTGGAGGAATCACACTACCATTAGGTGGTATTAACCAAACTATAATGCAGCCATAGTAATCAAAACAGCTTGGTGCTGGCATAAAAACTGACACATAGATCAATGAAACAGAAATAGAGAGCCTAGTAATAAACCCACAACTTTATAGTCAATTAATATTTGATAGACGAAGCAAGCACATACAGTGGGCTAAAGATAGTTCATTCAATAAATGATGTGGGAAAACTAGACAGATGTGCAGAAAAATGAAACTAGACCACCTTCTTACACCACACAGAAGAATAAATTCAAAATGGATCAAAAACTTAAATGTTAGAACTGAAACCATAAAAATCCTTGAAGACAACATAGATAGCAAAATCTCAGACATTGCTCATGGAAATTTTTTATTGGATATATCTCCTCAAGCAAGGGAAACAAAAGAAAAAATAAACAAATGGGACATTATTCTAAAAAGGTTTTGCACAGCAAAGGAAAACATCAACAAAATAAAAGATAACCCGCAGAACGAGAGAACATATTTCTCAATACACCTGACAAGGGGTTAATACCCAAAATTATAAAGGACTTAGAAAACTCAACACCAGAAAAACAACCCAGTTAAGAAATGGGCAAAAAATCTGAATAGACACTTCTCCAAAGAGGACATCAGATGACCAATAAACATGTTAAACAATGCTTAACACCACTTGTCATCAAAGAAATGCAAATTAAAATCATAATGAGATACCATATCACACCTGTCAGAATCGCTATCATCAATAAATCAACAAATAAGTGCTGGTGAGGATGTTGAGAAAGGGAAACCCTAGTGCACTGTTGGTGAGAATGCAGACTGGTGCAGCCACTGTGGAAAGTAGTATGGAGGTACCTCAGAAAATTAAAAATGAATCTGCCTTTTGACCCAGCAATCTCACTTCTGGGAGTATATCCAAAGGAACCCAAACCACTAATTGGAAAGAACAAAAGCACTCCAATGTTCATTTCAACATTATTTATAATCACCAAGATATGGAAGCAGCCCAAGTGTCCATCTTGGGCATGAATGGATAAAACAACTATGGGATATTTAGATAATGGAAATCTACTCAGCCATAAAATAGGAGAAATTTTACCCTTTGTGACAGTATGGATGGACCTAAAGAACATTATGTTAAGTGAGATAAGCCAGTCAGAGAAAGACAAATACTGTATGATTTCACTCATATGTGGAATCTAATGAACAAACTGAACTAAGAAGCAAAACAGAGACAGACTCATAGATGGAGAGCATATGACAGCTAGTAGGGGTAAGGTTCAGGGGTAGAGGGATTGTGCAAAAGGAAAAAGGACTTATGGACATAGACAACAGTATGGGGATTGCTTCAGGGAGGGGGATATAAGGGGACTAAATGGTAATGGAAAAAATACAATAAAGATTAATTCAAAAGAAAAAATAAAACCACAATGAAATACCACTTCACACCAGTCAGAATGGCCATCATAAACAAATCAACAAACAACAAGTGCTGACGAGGTTGTAGAGAAAAGGGAACCCTAGTGCACTGTTAGTGAGAAAGCAGACTGGTACAGCCACTGTGGGAAACAGTATGGAATTTCCTCCAAAAACTAAAAATGAAATTACCTTTTGACCTAGCAATTCCACTGCTGGGATTATACCCTAAGAATCCTGAAACATCAATTCAAAAGAACCTATGCTCCCCAATGTTCATAGCAGCACAATTTACAGTAGCCAAGTGTTGGAAGCAGCCTAGGTGCCCATCAGTAAATGAGTGGATCAAAAAACTGTGGCACATTTACACAATGGAATTCTATGCAGCAGAAAGAAAGAAGGAGCTCCTACCCTTCATGACAGCATGGATGGATCTGGAGAGCATTATGCTAAGTGAAATAAGCCAGGTGGTGAAAGAAAAATGCCATATGATCTCACCTATAAGTGGAACCTAATCAACAAAATAATTGAGGAAACAAAATAAAACCAGAGACATGGAAATAAAGAAAAAACTGACAGTAACCAGATGTGAGTGGGGATAATGGGGGTTGGAGGGGGGAAGGGGAAGGGTCCTCAAGGAACATGTATAAAGGACACATGGACAAAGCCAAAGGGAGGGTTGGATCCAGAGTGGGAGGTGGGGATGGCTTCAGTGGGGTGAGTGTTAGGGGAAAATGGAGACAACTGTACTTGAACAGCAATAAAAAAAAAAAAAAAGAAAAAGAATTGAAGGACATATAAAGGGCTTCCCAGACAAGAGAAAACTAAAGGATTTCGCCATCACCAAATCATTATTATATGACATGTTAAGGGGACTTAAGAACAAAAAGATAAAAACTATGAACAGTAAAATGGTAATAAATACATATCAACAATTGAATCTAAAAAAGGGTGGAAGTGGTATGTGGAGGAATGGGTGAAGAGGAGAGGGGATTAAGAAGTACAAATAGGTAGTTACAGAATAGCCATGGGGATGTAAAGTACAGTATAGGAAATGGAGTAGCCAAAGAACTTATAGCATTAGCTATGGACATGAACAATGGTGTGGGGATTACTTGAGAAGTAGGGGTTGCTGGGTGGAGGGAGCAAAGGGGGGAATTTGGGACAACTGTAATAGCATAGTCAATAAAATATAATTTAAAAAACATAAGAAACACACGAATATATTCTCTTCGTAAGTGACATAATAAAAAAGGTACAGGGGAAAAATTCAATATCTGTCCCCCACACCAACTTTCCTAAAAGCAGCCACTGTTAACAGGATATGCACCAAAGCTGTGGCTTTATTTATAATCCTCCACTGAATCTGACCAATATACCTCAGTCTAAGGGGCAAAACCTTTTCTCCTCTCTCCTTTCCCACCCGTCAGTCTAAGATCCCACTCTCTAGTCAAGAGTCCAGACGTTCAGATGTTGAGCTACGCAACAGAGAGAGGCGAGAGAGCGTCAGCTGAGTCTCTGTGCCTGGGGAAGTGTAAAAACTAGAAGGCTTGTTGCTGCAGGTTGCGGGTTCTAGTCTCATTAGTTTTTCTCCTGTCTAGCAACAATCCCGTCTGGTATTTGAGGGACTATCCACGTTCTGAATCCTAAAACACTAGGTAGTTGCTTTTCCAAACTCCGCGTCTAGCCAGAAGAGAGGAACCTAACTTTTTTCTTTGTACTTCGGTTGGTAGCTTGCTGGACATTTAATTTCAAGGTCCTGAGTGTCGCCCAGCATTCAGCGCCTATCACTTTGTGCCCTACCGACTTGGCCACTAGAGGGCGCAACGCAGAACCATCGGTTTTCTCAGTGGAGGCAGGAAAAGAGCGTCCCGCCCCCGCGGCTACACTAGTCCTCGGTGAGCGGCGCGCAGGCCGAGGTTCTTTAGGCCGGGATCGCTGAGCTCCAGAAGGCTCGCGCTGCCCAGGCCTCGAGCACTGGTTGCGAACTCTCTGCCTTCTGTCTCTCCGGGAAAAAGGTTCCCTCACCTTCCCGTGGAACTGCACGCTCCTCCAACGTCCTTAGAGCCCGGGCCGCGTCGGGGGAGCAGGGACGTGAGGGGAGGGGGAGGGTAGCAAGGGCGGTGAAGGAAGGAAGGAGGAGGAAGACAGCAAGGAGGACTCGGAGATGAGGCGGGGAAGGAGGAGGGGAACCCCGGGAAGCCCCAGGTCCTGTTCTGAAGACTCAGAGCAGCCGAGACGATGGGAGGAGGGCCACCGCAAAGGAACGCTCCTTTATTCTGGCAGGAATTTTGCCTCAGTGACGCGGGCCTCGAATGCGGGTTCCACAGACAGGGTCTCCTCTAGAAGCCACCTTCCCCTTCCCGCCCCGCGTCTTCCTTAGAGCCTGTTTCCGAAGAGGGGGTTTCGGAGCCCACAAGCTCCTGCTCTAGCTGCCGTGTGGGCCTCCTGCCTCCCCCTCAAGAGTTGGGTCCAGACACCGGTCCTCAGAGTGGCGCGGTCCAGGTGGACGCCATAGGCAGAGCCTAGCGGCCCAGCTACCGCGTCAGCGCTACCCCCTCGCCTGGATGAACCCCGGATTTGGGGGTAAAAAGGCACTGAGTGCTGGCGGGTGAGGGGTCTGCACGCGGCACATCATGTGATTGCACCGACTGTCCTGTTTCTGCACAGGCAGAAAATAACTGAAATACAAAGTGGCGTTTCTAACTCAGTCGTGGGGTGATGAGACTAAATTTCTGGGTCGTGTTGGGTGCATTTCATTTTATTTTCCTCCAATCTTTCTCAGCTACCAAAGTTAGCTTCTTAGTTACCAAAAGAATCCCGAGCTTCGGAGTCTCCATTGAGGCCAGTAGGGGCCGCAGTAGTCCTGTGAACTTCAATCTTGGGAGCCTCCTTACTTCCTAAACTCTGCCAAAAAGAGGGATTCGCCTGGGGATTCCAGGTCCCTGACCCAGGGATGCCAGACCCCAGCTCCTCTCGGGAGGAAGGTGAGAGAACCAGAGCTACTGGGATTTCGGGTTTCTCTTGCTCCGACTCTACTACAAGAAGACACCAGTGGAAAAGAAGTCCATGACTTTTATATTCATTTAAAAGTTTTAGATGAGAAATTTGAAGGACTTTCTTACCTAGTTAAATGTCTTCTGCCACTCTAGATCATTGATCCACCCAAGAATGTTGTCTATACAGAAAGCCTGAAGCTGTTTGCGTCATATTTATTTTTGCTAAGTTTCCTTTTACTCTTTGTAAGGATGCAGTAGGTTGCATAAATCCTTTGTAAGGTGTGTGGTCACTAAGTCAGGCACCTTGTTGGCTTTCTTTTTAAAAGATTTTGTTTACTTATTTTTTTTAGAGAGAGGGGAAGGGAAGCAGGAAGAGAGGGAGAGAAACATCAATGTGTGATTGCCTCTGGTGAGCCCCCTGCTGGGGACCTGGTGTGCAACCCAGACATATGCCTTGACTGGAAATAAAACCAGCAACTCTTTGGCCCGTGCTCAGTCCACCAGGTTACACCAGCCAGGGCACCTTGTTGACTTTCTTAGTGTTGACTGGAAGGTACCCTCTACTCCCAACCCTCCTTCCTTCACTCCCCTTGCAGACTGAGTGCCTGCAGGGCCTGGGGAGTTTCAGGACAGCTGAGATCATCTAGTCAAGGACTGCTGGCTGGAGTTTCCTTTGCTGAGCTAACTGCACACCCAGGGACTCAAGGTCTGTCCAGAAGACTGTGTAAAGGAAAACTTCATGGGGGTGATCAATAGGCTTCTTCACAGCAACCCAGACATTTCTACTCCTAACCCCTCATTCAGGTCCTCTCCCTCTTCTCAAGGAGCATTTAGTCATTATTTAATTTTTATTTTAATGATATTGAAAGTTTGTAAATAGGTTCTCCTCTCCTCTCTATATCTCACAACCATTTCCAGATGCCAATACATTAGGCATCCTGGATCCCCATCACATCCCTACCTGATGCTTAGGGTTTTTTGTTTTTGTTTTTGTTTTTCTTGGCCTTACAGAGAACACATCCCTTCCTTTCTTTTTTCCATCAAAACTGCCAGGGTATTCCCAGGATAGACCCCTTACCAGTCTTACCACCCCCTACTTTTCATGCCCCTTTGGGAGGAGTATCTTCTGCTTTGCTTGGGAAAAGAAAGAGGGAAATAAAACAAAGTAAGCTGGAGGAAAGAAATAATAAAGATATAAGATGAAATAAATAAAATATAAAAGACAAAACAGTAAAGAAAAACAAAAGCAGATGATGTTTCTTTGAAAAAATTAATAGACTTGATATATCCTTAGCAAGACTAACTAAAAGAGAGAGAGAGGTATTTCACAATGTACAATGTCTATTTATGATAACTTTCAATAAATTAGGAATAAAAGGGAACATTCTTAAGCTGTTTAAGAGTGTTTACAAACAACCAACAGCTAATATATTTAATGATGACAGACTGTATGCTCTTTCCCTAAGACTTGAAACAAGGCAAAGATGTCCACTCTCACCACTCCTATCAACATTGTACTGCAAGTTTTACCCAGAGCAATAAGGCAAAATAAACAAATAAAAGCAACCCACTTTGGAAAGAAATAAAACTCCCTAAATCACAATCAATATGTTGGCCCACATAGCAAATCCCAAGAAATCGGGGGGGGGGGGGACAACAACCCTAAACTACTATAACCAATAAATGAGTTTAGTGATGTTGCAGAAACAGTACATACAATGTATTTCTATATACTAGCAATGTACTAAATACAAACAAAAAATTTTAAAACAATATTATTTAAAATTTTTTAAAGATTTTATTTATTTTTAGAGAGAGGGGGAGGGAAAGAAACATCAATGTGTAGTTGCCTCTCACACACCCCTACTGGGGACCTGGGCATAACCCAGTTGTGTGCCCTGACCGGGAATCTAACTGGAGACCCTTTGGTTCACAGGCCAACACTCAACCCACCGAGCCACATCAGCCAGGGCTAAAAACAATATTTAAAATAGTTGCCCCCAATATCAAGTACTTAAATTTGAATCTAACAAAATATGTACAGGATCAATAAGTGAGAACTAATAAAAACTAATCAAAGGATACCTAAATAAGTGAAGAAACATACTGTGTTCATGGATTAGAAAACTTATCAAAATAAGACCTACTTTCTTCCCAAAATTGATTTATAGTTTTAATACAAAACATATTAAAATATTGGTGGTCTCAAAGGCAAAATAAAAAAAACTAGGAAAGCTAAAAATATTTTTTTACAAAAGAACAATAAAGTTAGAGTAATCACACTATCTAATTTTATGACTTACTATAAAGCTGTAGTTAGCAAGGTAGGTATTGAGCAGGGCGTGGACACACAGATCAATTGAACAAAAGGAATAGAGGGTCAAGAAATAAAACCAAAGAAATAGGGTCAATTGATTAATACAAAGGTGCAAAGGCAATTCAGTGGATAAAGATTTTTTCTTTCTTCTTTTTAACAAATTGTGTTGAAATAATTGGACATCCATATGAATAAAAATTCCACCTAAACCACACCACTTACACAAAACTAACTCAAAGTGGAGGACAGACTAAATGTAAAACTAGAAAATTTATAGAAGAAATCAGAAACAAACCTTAATGACATGGGTTTAGACAGTGTTCTTAGGTGTGACACCAAAATCACAATCCATTAAAGAAAACATGACTAAATTGAACTTCATTGAAATTACAAACATTTGCTTTGAAAAAAAAAAAAAAAAAAAACGTGCTGTGACCCAATGTGCCAAAAGTGGTTTGCAAAGTTTTGTGCTGGAGATTTCTCCATGCATGATGCTACCTTCCACAGCTACTTTCCACAGCTCTCACCCCTTTCTTTTCAGACCCCCAAAAGTGAGCTCTTGAAAAAGTTGTATTTGACAGTCCTTTGTAACTGCTGAAAGTTCCAAAGCTGAGCTCTGGAGGCAAACATTTTCACTAGCTGTGCGGTCCTTCAGAACTCATGACCAAATTTTTCTACTGAGCAGAAGAGGAGTGTGGGTTCACCCAGTCCCTTAGGAAGGGGGTGCCTCCGGCCCACTTGTCTCCACAGACACTTGAATCTGGTCCAGATCCCTCTTTCTGGTTGTGCTTGGGATCAAAGAATGAGATTTCCTGAAGTCAAGTTACCAAGTTTAGTGTGACAGTGGCTTTAGTGTCCAATGTCAGCTAAGGGTTAGCAATTGTAAATAAATCTGAATAAAATAGAATAGAATGTATTAAGATTCAGAATAAAGTAGGTCATTTAAGTAAAACACAGGACTCCCTCCTTATGTCCCCAACCCCTGACCCCCAAACTAAGATTCAATCACTAATGACAGCACTGCCACAACTGTCTCATGCCTCCCAATAATTCATCAAGGGATGATGTGCCCTGTGCAGACCCTGTCAGGGGCCAGGACTCAATGGACGCAGCCCCTGCCTTTTACCCCCAAAGTCTGGGGTTGACCCTGTGGAGAGGGTGGTGCTGGCACAGTTGCTGGGTCCTTGGGTGCCTGCCTGCTGTGTCTGCGTGGACTGTGCCACTCGGAGGACCTGGTGTCCAGATCCAACTCTTGAGGGGAGGTAAGAGTTCAAGGGTTGCAGCGGGGAGGCACAGGCCTAGCAGGGAGTAGCAGGACTCAGAGGAAACCTTCCTCTCCTGTAACAGGCCCTGAGGAAGACTTGGGGCAGAAGCACTTCCCTTCCCTCTGTAGGTGGGCAAGTTGGCTTGGAGAGGAGATCCTGTTGTTATAGAACAGGGCCAAGGTGGGTATGATATACTATACCGAAAGTACCCCCTACTAGGTTCGCATTGTCTGCCGCTAGAGGAAAGACGTCTCTCAATGCCAGAGATTTGTGAAAAGGAAAGGAAATGTTTATTTAAAGCTATATAGACTTAAAGTAGTGACCTAATGTCTTCATTAAAATATCAAAGTCCTTTAGGATACACACAGTCCTTCCTTCTCCCTCTGCCTTAATTTAGGGTACTGTATCTCAGGAATAGAAGTAGATTCACGCTCCCAGCACCATCAGCTGTGTCACCATCAGGATCTTCACCTTAGGACCCCAGTTAATCCAAAGTCATATGGTACTTTCTCATGGCCTACTGGCAAGAGTCCTTTCACTCTTCTTCCAGGCAAAGTCTCTCCTGCTTCCTAGGCCACATGGCCAAAGGGAGCACCCCAAAGCCATGTGGTTCTCCTACCAAAGCTGTGGGGGTCCCCACTCTGGCCAAAGCCACGTGATTCTCCTCCCAATGGCTGCCAAGTCTGGGTTTAAATCCCCGCACCAACCTTCCTCTGTACCCCCATTTCTGACTCCTCCTACAATCAGTTATACCTGCCCGCATTCCTGTATTATTCCAAGTTTACTGGGTGCCATCGTGAGTCTGGGCAGGTGTGGCTCCATGTCATGGAGCCAATCTTCTCTAAGCTCTCACGCAGGTGCTATAACCAGGGGGACCTGCCCCCCAGTTACACCTTGGATGGAAGTCACTTCCATCCCCCTGGCTCAAGGCATGGCCACAGCTATTTAACATATATATGCAACCAGTTGAAGATTATAGATATGTTAAATGACCATGCCAGAGGTTAGCTGCAAAGCTGTTGCTGTACAAAACAGCCCTGCATGTTCCTGCTCCATGTGTCCCTTCCCCCAACTCATACCTGTGGGGGAAGGGGTGAGGACATCCTATATATCTTTCTAATATTTCCTGGACACCTTGAGTTTTGGACCCCATTCCAAATCCCTATTTTGGGCCCCCCTCTGGGCTGCACATTGTTTCACTGACTGGGTGGCCAGGGTTAAAGGCCATCAGGCCAGGCTTGTGGGGAGACGGCCCTTTGTGACTGGAACTCAGGTCCCCAGCTCAGAGTCCAGAGTGCACACTGTGACCCATGGAATCATGGTGGCAGCTTGAACCCAGACCAAAGTGAGGGTGTGGGGAAGGGGTGAGGCCACCTCAGTACCTCCCTTCCTGACCCCATGTAGGGTAAATGGAGACAGTCTGGCCTCTTCACCCAGGTATCTGGGTAGCTAAGGGAAGCAGTGTTCCCATGACCTTGAGTGGTCCTGATAAGTAGTGGTCTCATAGCCTTGAGACTGGGTCTGGTAAACTGTTCCTATAACAGGAAGTGGCTCACATGCACAGAATTATGTTATATTATATAATTTTCTGGCTTTTTGCTGGCCTTGTTTATTCTAGTATTTTAAAAGGGCTAGGGGGTCCCTGCTGGGTGCCATGCTGGGGAGCAAGGGCCATGATGTGTGCAACACAGAGACATGCAGGGGGACAAGCAGCTTGCAGCATGTGTGACTTACCCACCCATCAATAAAGGCATGCCAGACATCCCAAAGGCTCCATGAATATTCTTCTGTCTGCCCAGATACCATGAACCTGGCAGGCCTTCAACAGTTGCAACAAACCCTGGTACCCAGCTTCTGCAAGATGCCAGGAGTCCCAGACTCAAGTTCTCCTGACTGGTCCTTCAAGAAAGAGATTAAATCCATTTGGATATCAGCAACAGGGAAGAGCTTTTGCACTTCCCCCCAAACCACCTGCTCTGCCTGGATCACTGTTTTTTTCTGCCATGGGATAAAAATTTCTGCCACAAAAAAAGTATTCTTTTCCTTTTCTTTGCAATTGTTCTCTTTCCACTGCCCTGGGGCTCTGATGTGCCCAGGACTGGACTCGAGACTTCCTGGGATTTCCCCTCCCCCACTTCTATTCCTGACACCCTCTCATATTGTCACCCTGTATCCCCCTCTTCCTTGATGTCTTCCTCACCCACCCATTTTCTCCACAACACTCCATCTGCTTCTCTTCCTTTCCTCTACCTTACCTCCCCAACCCCCACACACCACCACTGTCCAGGCCAACACAAGAATGTTAACAGATGTCAAAAACAGTGGTTTAAACAGCACACATTTGTTATCTCATACTTCTGTAGATCAGAAGTCTGGAAAAAACTGTCTGGGTTCTCTGCTCAATGTCTCATGAGGCTGAAATCCAGGTGTCAGCTGGCTGCATCTTCATTTCATGCACAGGCTCTTCTTCCAAGGTAACTACAATCTTTGGCCAAATGAACTTGCTATGGTTTGTAGGATTGAGGTCCATTTTCTTGTGCTCCCTGTTAGCCAGAAGCCACTCCGCTTTCAGAGGCCTGATGCATTATTTCTCATGTGACCTTCTCTATGTCAGATTTCAAGAAAGTAGGTCAGAGCAGAGGTCCCTGGAAAACAGGGGAACAAGCCCCCTACAATCCTGCAAAAAGGCAGGGGGACAGGAAGGGTGGCTAACAGAGCAGAAGGCACGGTGCTTAAAGCACATTGCATAACAAAGGCAGATTAATGCTGTCCATGCCTTCCTGCACATGGCTGGGAAACTTTTGCCCTGACTGGAAATGGCAGGTGAAAAAGAGTCAAAGACAGTGGGGAGCTGACAAGAATGGTGGGCACTAATGCACCATAGGAAGAGCCAGATGTTCAGCCAGACAGGAATTTCTGAACTGAGCTTTTGAATTGCAGTGCAGGGAGAAACTCGAGGTCCTTAGGTCTGGAGGTCTGTGGGCTTTTTTGCCCTTCCCTTAGCCCAGTCAACCACAGGGAACCCAAGGTCCAGAGACTCAGCAGGTTTCCGGAGACTGAGTGGTTTGGAAACATCCTCAGCACCCCTCCTGCACAGAAGTTGGTGGCGGAGTGGCAGTTTTTAAGGAGTCATGTGATTAGATTTTGCCCACCTACATCATCTCCCCGTCTGAAAGTCAGCTGTGCCACAGTGCAACATGGTCACAAGAGCGATGTCTCATCACATTAACAAGTTCCAGGGATTTGGGTGAGACATATTTGGAGAGGTTTTTAGCAAATCTGCTCACAACATTCACCTTTGGTCCCAGGGATACATGTCCCTGCCAAATGTAAAACATGCATCTCCACCCATAAGATTCCTAAAGTTTCGTTCCATGAAAACATCATTCAAACTAAAAATTGTCATATAAATACATCTTAATGCCTCAAAAATCCCAAATCTCATCTAAATCACCAACATCAGGTATGGATGAGGCTCTTGATGGTGTCCATTAAGCACAGCTCCTGGGGACAATTCCCTCCACCTGTAGACCCATGAAACTAAAGAAACAACTTATCTGCCCTCAATGTGCAGAGGTGGGACAGACATAGGATAACAATTATGCAGAGTCTACATCAAAAGGGGGAAAACAGAATTATAAAGAAGCCAGAGATCCAAAATAATTTGGGAATGCAGCTGGGCAAACTCCAGGAGTAATCACTGATTATGTTTCAAGGCCTGGAAATAATACTCTGTGACATGAAGCTTTGCTTCCGGGCTCTGTGGTCCTCATTTGTTTGCCACTTCATTTAATTCATTATTATCATTTTTCTTTCTCTTCACACTTCTCCCATTCTTCCTCTTTCTCTGCTGAAAACCATCCTCCCCTTAATTGCTCAGTATGTCCTTCCCACCTGAATAGATCTGACATGGACCATGTCACGGTTCTATCTCTCACGAGGACCCACCTTCATGATCTCATGATCCTCTGGGATCCCCTTTATTGACCTGATTTCTACCAGTCATAATTTCTTTAAGCTCACCTAAGTGGCTTAACAGAAATCCTAGAATTGTGGAGCCCCAGAAATGACCTCTGTTGTCTCTTTCTCTGGGAGGAAAATAAAATAACAGAGATCTCCATAAAGAAATGATCCACATGAGGGCTGAGACCCCCCCCCCCAGCAACTAGAGCAGAGAATAAAACCTAAAGGACAATGGAGACCCTAAAAGTCCAGACTGGGGAAGCAGGGTCTAAATCAGAGAGGAATACTTCCTTGAAAAAGGGACATTACCTATTAAAAGGCCACCATAGACAAGTGACTTGTTTTGCTCCTGCCGAGTCATTCTTGTCAGTATGGCTTTTGGGGTCTTCATTCTAGGCTGTTTGTTTAATGATGAGGCTTTTTCCTTGTATGGGAGTCTCCTTGGACTTTTTGTCTGAAATGCAGTTTCTTGGACCTAATTCCCAGTGGCTGTTAAGGTTCACTGAGCTCTACAGTGGCTCTGCTGTAGGTGTTGTCTGTCTGTATAGCTAGTGCCCTGGGATTGGGGCTCGTTCTGCTGCACGAGGTCTCATTCATCATCAACACTCTAGTGGTTAATGCTACCTTCTCTATTTTACACTACACGTTCTTCTCTATTATCCATTACATGTTACATAGTCTTCTCTATTATACCTGAGAAAAATATGTTCAAAGAGGGTAATGGAGTCATTCACTAAAGCACACTTGGTACCTTGTGGTGCTGTATTCAAATCTTAGACTGCTTTTCCTAAGTAAATAAAATTTTGTTGGAAAAACAGAGGACAAAAGACAGCATTGTTAAATGTTAATTATTGCTGGTAACTGTTTTTATCCACTTGACAAGTATTTACTAAATATTTTATCTGGCAGGTTCTTCTGGAGGCACTGGGGAGTTGGGGTGAACAAAGCAGAAAGAGTGTCTGCTTCAGGCAGATGATCTTCTAGCACAGAAGCAGACATTTTATAGGTATTCACATAAACACATTGTGTTTGTGATTATGATAAATGTTATTTAATACTTTTGTGCTCTCATATCCCAATCTATCAGCCAGTGATTAAAAACTGAATATAAATAATACAACTATATAACTGTGATAAAAAGTATGTCCAAAGAAAGACCTTTCTGATATTTTTGTTTTAACAATGAAGACACCTATGTTTGATCTGGAATCCTCTGAAATAAATTGATTGATTGATTGACTGATTGATTTTTAAGTTCAACTTTTAATTCCAAAGTCCTCCAAAATTCAGATATAGGTTCCTGAGTGGTGTTTTAGGTGCCATGGAAAAGGAAGCTTGAGGCCAAGGCTTGTGTGGTGGCTGTGCTGTTATCAATGGGTGAGGGAACTTGGAAAAATCTCCTAATCTCTCTCAGCCTCAGTTCCCTAATCAATAACATAAGGTTGCTGTTTGAATTCTCCAAATCCCTTCCTGCTCAGTTTCTTCCAAGTGCATGAGGGACAGAAATGTGTGTAAAACGTGCCCTGGGAACTGCTGCTGAGAGCTGACCTCAGTCCTTTCTCTGTGTGTCTCCTGCAGGAGTCTGAGCTGAGCTCATATATTGAAAAACACAGAACTGAGGGAGGAGATGGAAGAGAGAATGTTAACATGTTTGGAGAATGATAATAACCCAGAAAAGGATAAGGTAATGGTGGATCAGGTGGTTCCCAAAGGAGGTGAGAATAAGAACAAGTTGGACTTCTAAAAAAAATTAGAGGAAACTGAGGAATTCATGCAACATCACCCTCCAGGAGCAGCCTGAGCTGAGCAGTGAGGACTGGGAAAGTGACTTACTCCACACTGAACCTGTACACCTGCCAGGGACATCCATATTGCAAAAAAGCACCATTGCAGAAAAGCACCAGTTCCAAGAGGAGAAGGATGCTACCACAAGGCTCTGCCCCAGAATGCTCCTGCCCAGCCTCAACCTTGTAGCTGCCCTTACAGTGAATGCCCTTCAAGTAAGTGGGGTTTGAAGAGGGCTAGAGATGTC